>JAKSZP010005909.1:0-46121 GCA_022478985.1 Massospora cicadina | reverse complement strand
TTGCCCCAAGCAAGTGAAGCCTTGACTTTGGGTTTCCAAATGGCTTATTATCTTAACCATTTCATGCTTATATTTAATCGATAGTTTATTTGCCAATGCTTTGTCAGGCTGAAGACCTAAAGTTATCATAACTTTAAAGTTACTATTCTGGCAACCAATGCTTTGTTGTGATGTGGGGCTGTAAATTATTAGCTTCAGATTATATAACATTGACCACCCCCATTTATAAAACTAAACATCAGATGGAATACTCAGGATAAATCACCTTCATAATCACTTTCTTAAAAGCTTAGAAGATTTTTCATGATTCCTGTATAGCCCTTATTTTCTTTAGCCCAGGTAAAGTGGTAGAGTTATATTGGATAAAGGACCTTTGTTGCTCACAACGTTGATTTTTGCCTCACTTATGGTAGAGATTTTTGCCTGTTCAAAGTAACAGATATTTGCCTTGATGCATTCATTCTGTCAAGAGTTTGCTCTAGATACTAAGGTCTAACAGGGATTCTGATATGCTATAGCAACCAATAACTGAATAATCTTTCAAAGGAACTGGCCTTCTTGTTGAAATCTGGGCAATTTTAATCTCGCTAGTGCTTGTTAGCCCCAGATTCTAACAATATAGCAGTGATGGGAGTTTTGTAACTCGTAGCTGCTGGTATAATTAAATTTGGGGATTCTACATCACTTTAAAAAAAGACTAGTAAACAAAAAGCTGGATATATATATATTGTTGGCAGTGAGGGGTATAAACGAACCCTCTCAATATCTCACCACTTAGTAAATAAGATATTTTGAGGTTAAACGTGAGATAGGTGCAAATCCAGATTAGGCTAGGAATAGCCAAATTAGGGAATATTAGGTTTGACCTATTGAAGCTCTTAAGACTTAAATCACTTTGTAAAAATGGCCAATGGAGGGTTAATAGTGGGTAGGATAAATCCGTGAGGCATGGATTTAATGTATTTGATCCAATCATAATGAGGGGAAATATTTGCACCTTGAGGGGCCCCTTCCACACCTATAAAAGGGTGTAGTCTCTGCTTAGATGTTTGAACTAAACTGTAGAGGGGACAGGGAGGATCCTTGTTGGGACTTCCCATATTATGCCATGGGTTTGGCACAACCCAACTACCAAAAGTTGATCTATTTAGCTGAGGAGTTTGCTTAGAAGGATTTCCCCAATTTTAGGGCTCCACCAAGAATTGGCCAGAGTCTTTTGGCCAATATTATTGTTAGTTCCATCTGAAATGCTCTTATCACCATATCAGGCCTGTAATTGTCTGACAGTATTTAATAAATTTGGCCAAATCTCGCACAAAAACGTTTTTCTCCCAAAGTTTAGATGGCAATTGTCTGACATTACCCTCCTTAAGAATTTTGGGGGGAAAATTGGGCCGTAGAAAGCGGTCATGTACCCAATTGATGGTAATTACTTTAGCCAAGGACTTTATAGAGTACTCATTGCCCCTTTCATAGGTGATGGTGAAAAGACCCTCCCAAATTGATTCAAGCTTGCCACTTCTAGGAGTGATGCGATTATGGTAGTATAGGATTATGTCAGACACATGGAATGAAGGTAGGGGATCCTGAAGCTCATTGGCAGCTTGTCCTTCTTTAGTAACCATCTTAGCTAAGTTCATATTAGCCTCAGATTGAAGCTGAATAATATGCTGAGATAATCTTCTCATAGCTTTTTCAGGTTTCTCACCACTAGAGGAGAAGACATCCTTAGATAAAAAGGCTGGTATCCCTGGTTCTTTCCCATATAAAACATGGAATGGAGACATTTTCAGGATCTGGTGATAACTAATCTGGTATGCCATACGAGCACTGGGTAGTAATTGGTCCCAGTTAAGTAAATCAATAGATGTCATTTTATGCAGGATGGAGACCAAAGTTCTATTTGCTTTCTCCACGGTCCCATTGGTAGAGTGATTATAAGGAGCTGAAAAGAGTTGTTGGACTTCTATGGAGGTAGCCAGGATTTTGACTACTCTGGAGGTTTAGTTCTTACCATTGTCGCAGAGTAGTAATTGGGGACAGCCATGGCGAGTGAAAAAGTTTAATTTAAGAACGTTGCAGTGGCCTTGGCCTTTTAGGCTGGAAAAGCCACGGCTTCAATCCACTTAGTAAAATGGTAAATACTTACTAGAATATATCTGTTCCCACTGGTAGTCTTTGGGAGGGGACTTACCACGTCTAGGCTGATGGTATGGAAAGGTTGTTGGGGGGGTAGTTGGCTGATATTGTATCTAGTCTTAAAATAGACTTCTTCTTACATGTGAGGCAGCGTTTCAAAACCTCAACAATAGTTTTCATAATTCCTTCCCAATGGTACCATTCCCTAATCCACTCATAAGTTTTCTTTGCTCCCCCATGACCTAGGGTAGAGTGAGCTTCCAGGATAGCAGGAACACGTTCCAAGGGCCAAAGATAAAGCAGCCACTTTGCCCCCACTTGCTTATACAACTTCCCGCTCTCCACTTTGGTGTTGTGGGAGTGCTGGGCTAACATTTTCTGGACAGGCTCATCATCATCCTCCCAGTCATTGGGGGACATTAAGAGGTCATATAACCTCTCCGCCTCACTATTATCCAAGTGAAGGACTGGCAACCTAGTCAACCCAAATTATTCATGTAATGGGTTCCAGCACGGTGTTCAATATTCATGACATAATGCTGGAGCTTTAGAGCCCAGCGCTAACCATCCAGTAGGATCCTTCATGTTCTGTAACCATTTTAGAGAAGCGTGGTCTGTAACCACTGTGAAGGTAGTTCCATACAGAAAAGGATGGTAGTGTTTCATAGCTAA
Source organism: Massospora cicadina (assembly GCA_022478985.1). Lineage (NCBI taxonomy): Eukaryota > Fungi > Entomophthoromycota > Entomophthoromycetes > Entomophthorales > Entomophthoraceae > Massospora > Massospora cicadina. The sequence continues at coordinate 43,310 of JAKSZP010005909.1, read as the reverse complement.
CAGCATGGCAAGGCACTCCTTCTCCGTGATTCTATAGTTGCTCTCCGCCTTGGACAGCATCTTGATAAAGTATGATATGGGATGTTCTACCACGTTTTTATCCAGTTGAGCAAAATGGCCCCAACAGCATAGTCCAAGGCGTCAGTAAATAAGATGAAAGGTTTACCATAGTTTGGGTGCCGCAGAATAGGACTTTATTGTAGCAGTTGCTTTAGTGTCTCAAAAGCAGCCTTCTGTTCCTCACCCCAATGTAAAGGAGTGTTCTTCAATAGGCGTAAAAAGGGCTTGCTGAGCTGAGTGAATTTTGGGATGAACTGATGGTTATACCCCATCATTTCCAGAAATACCTGAATATCCTTAGATTCTTAGGGGAGGCATTTTTTATATGTCTTCAACCTTGTCCTGTAAGGGTAGAATTTCCTCATGGGAAATGGCATATCCAAGTAAAATAGCCTCCTCTGGAAAAAAGTGCACTTGGAGGGTTTTAATTTGATGTTGGACTCACTTAAGCGTTAAAACACTTCCTTCAGGTGATTCATATGTTTTTGAAGGCCTTTGAAAACACTGTGATGTCATTGAGATAGAAAATGATGCAACTTAACTTCAGTTCTGCAAGATATGCTCCATGGCTTGGTGGAAAGTTGCGGGAACGTTGCACAACCCTTGAGGGAGTCAGGTAGGTTGAAAAAGACCTTCACTGCAAATGAGAGCACATTTCTCCTGATCTTGGGGAGAAAGATCCATTTGCCAATAGCTGCTAGCCAAATCCATGGCAAAGAAGTTAGAGCCAGAGAGTTGAGCCAGGACATCATCAATGTGGAGTATAGGATACCTATCCTATTTTGTGAGGTTATTTAGTTTGTGGTATTCCATAACTATCCGATGACTTCCATTTTCTCTTTGATAAGCAAGAGGGGGAAGATCAAGGGCTTTTCAAGGGTGCCAGTAGCCCAGCGGTTAGTAACTGCTTGAGCTCAGTCCTCATTTGCTGCTATTCCACCTTTAACTTGTGATAAGGTTTAGACTGGATGGTATGGTTATCTTCCACATCAATTGAGTGACTCCAGTTCTTCATGTGGCCATAGTCAGTATCTGACTTGGAGAATATGTCGCTATATTGTTCCAATAAAGTATGGACCTTTTCCAGATCATCTGGGGTCAGCTCATCTGAGATATGGACATTGGGTATAGTGCATAACAGGCTATCCGTTAGCAAGCCCAAGTCCATCATAGAGCCAATGAAGTGGATACATTTAATGTCCTCTATGAGGACCAATAAGCCTCTGCCAATCTCCTGGTATTTTTGCAATACCCTGGGATCCAAGGGGCTAACGCCCTAAAGACTTATGATATACAGCAAACAGTGGTGTGGGATTTAAAGCGTGAACATTGTGTCAACCACTCGTTGTTCACTAGGCTTAATCAATATCTCATCTTCAGCATAGAAAGGAATACCATTCCTATCATCCACTGAATTGGGCAATTTCTTTGTATTGCACACAGAGGTGGTATAATGCAAAGTCATAGCGGAAAGGGGGTATTCAACCAGGCAAGAGTATTCGTTCTTGCTATGATCTTATTTTAAAACTAATGGGACTTTGTAGTTGAGTAATGAGAGTAACCATTGCTTCATATTAATTATTCACTCATATTCAATCATAAATTGGGTACCTATAAGCATAGCATAGGTTTGTTGTCCAAGCCACTTCTGGGGCCAATAAGGTGAGCTTTCCAATTCGAATGGGTAGGGAAGAGTATGCCCCTGATGGCACAGGTGTTGTTTGGGCCTGCGGTTCCAAATTCTTGATTGTACTCCAAGTCAGGCACCAGTTTGATCTTTTTGATCAGCTTGGAGGAGATTACGTTCACCAGGGAGCCAGTATCCAGGATGGCCATCACCTGGACTTTTTGAATGACCACTTCCACCTTGGTGAGTGTTCCTCCAAAGTTAGAAGACAGAGCCAAAACCTCTTTGAGCGGTAAGGTGGAGGTTAGTCTATGAGGGGTCTCTGGGTAACTCTCTAAGATGGGCTTCATAATGTGAACCCGCTGTAAAGGTCAAATCAAGACAGCTAGGAGCTGATCAGCATTGCTGGTGGTGTCAATAACCTCAGGACACCCTAGAACTTGGCTGAGGTATGTTTCCTCAGTTATGGTAGTCTTATCTACTCTTCCAGCGTGAAATCAATCAGGGACCTCCACTTCAGCGGATACTCCCAGAATGTAGTAATCAACATCTTTGTAGCCCCCTCAAATTCATACACGGGGGTATTCTCAAAAAATGGTAGTGATTTAGATGTAGGGGAGCCAGGCACATAATATTGAGTAGTTATCCTTTGACCATTCATCTTTCTAGCAAGCCCTTCCTTGTTGCAGGGTTTACCCTTAGGGTATGCAACTACCTTCTTGGCTGGAGGGGAAGGCATGGCAGCTTCAGTGAGCTTGTGGGGGAACACGGTATTAACTGCCTTACAGGTCTTAGACCTATAGGAGGGAGTGATATCTGTTTAAGTCTCACCAAAAGGCAGGTTTCACAGGGTGGATAGGCACATGTGGGCCCATGGGGAATCGTTGGGGTCACTCCCACTGTCCTACAGGTAAAATCTCCTTTATGGTAAGAACTTAAGGTTTTATCACAGCTTCATTTGTTGTCACACAGGTATGGAAATCAGCAACATCTAATGAAGCCTCTTTTATGTCATGGACGTCCTTGAAGTTGAACTTCACTGAAATGATATGCCTGGCTAGAGAAGGTTGAGAAGCTAACCCAGTTATCAAGGCTGTGATGGCATCATCAAGGGTTAGCATGTTAGATGTTGACAACATCTGTGCAGTGAGGTAAAACCGCTCAGCAAAGGCAGTGATCAGTTCCCCTTCATGCATTATAAGGCGCATAATGGTCTGTTTCTCCCTGTTTAGACTCGGCTTAGAGCCAAAATCAGCTACAAGAGCTTCCTTAACCTCAGCCTAGGTGCGCATAGTGTTCATATGAGGGACCATTATCTCTTGTGTCTTGTGACTTAAGCAATAAAGGATGCATCTAATTTTTTTGCTTGCCAGTCGCGCCTTGCATGGCAGATTTATAAACATACATAAAAGAAGCAATGCTCCCCTCACTAGAGGTGAGCTTGTCTTTATTTGGGGCTTTTAAGAAACGCCATTCAAGCTCTTTATGAAAGGATAAAGCGCTTGCTAGTTGCTTTTCAAGGGCAACTATTATTGATTCATCTTTAAGGGGAAGAGTTAGAGGGTTACTCACTTTAAAAGCCTCCATTTTTAGCTGAAGTTTTGTGGTGTTCAGTAAGCCCATGTATTGAGCACCACTTGTTTAAATATGGGTGGTTTTATGCTCACTGATGCTTGTTAGCCCCTGATTCTAACAATATTATCAGTGATGGGGGTTTTATAACTTGTAGCTGCTGGAAGAATTATTTTAGGAATTTTACACCACTTATATTAAAAATAATAAAAACTAATAAACTAAAAGCTAGATTTATATATATATATATATATATATATATATATACAATATTAGTGGTAGTGAGGGGTAAGAAATGAACCCTCTTGATAACTTGCCACTCTGTTTTCAAACTATATAAGGTGTGACGTTAGATAGGTGCAAATTTGGATTAAGCTAGGAATAGCCAAATTAAGAATTATTAGGTTTTGACCTATCAAAGCTCTCAAGACTCACCTCGCTTCATCAGAATGGCTGATGGAGGGTTGATATCATGTAGAATAAATCCATGAGGCATGGATTTAATGTATTTGATCCAATCAGATTGAGGAAAATATCTGCACCTTAAGGGGCCCTTCCATGCCTATAAAAGGGGGAGGTCTGCACTTAGGTATATGAACTAAACTTCATAGGGGATGGGGAGAATCCTTATTGGGACTTCCCATATTCCACTATGGGTTTGGCACAACATGACTAGCAAAATGTGAGCTATTTGGCTGAGGAGATTACTTAGAAGGATTTCCCCAATTGAGGGGTTCCACTGAGAATTAGCCAGGGTCTTTTGGCCAATATTATCATTAGTTTCATCCAAAATGCTCTTATCACCATATTGTACTTCCAATTGTCTGACAATATTTAATAAATTTGGATAATTCTCGCCCAAAACATTCTTCTCTCAAAGTTGAGATGGCAACTGTCTGACTCTTCTAATTATGGTAAAAATGAAACCCTTAATATGAATAACTTAATCCACTTTTATAACTCATTAAAGGTTCTTGTGGTATGGGGTGAATTTGGGCTTTTTGTGTTAAATTTTGGGTATCAGGGTAGGTGTGGGATAAGCCCTAGGGCCCTTCTGGAAGTCCCTGGGCTGGACTACCTCCCTACAAACCATTCTATCCTTTCAATAAGGTAGAAGAGGTAAAGGGGGCAGAGAGGAAAAATATATAGGGGCCAGATCAGTATACCATCGCTCATCTACCAAATGTGCTAGGTTATTAAAATAGGACAAGGGATTCACTGAAGCCTTAGGAGCTATCTTACACCTGTCAAGGAGCTGATCATGGTCCAGGAAGAGGGGGTGTGTTGCAGGGCTCATAGCCCTAGTAATAAACAGAGAATTTTTTATATAATTAAAAGAAAAAATCACAAAAAAACTTGTTAATGTCAATACCATCCAGTTAAATGTACAGGCCCACACTCTGGGTAGCTTTTCATAAGGATTAAAGTAAAACCTTGGAGTTTCTCCATATTCATAAATGCCTTTATGAAATTTGCTAAAAGGGTTTGAAAATAAAAAGTATAGGCTGTAACCCATGCCATTCTTGACATTACTATCTCAGGGGAGCGGCGCCACAAAATTTCCTTATAGTATATAAAGCTGCAGCTATGGTTGATAGTCCAATGCTATGATCAAGTAAAATCAACTGTAAGTTACTGGGATCAATGAGAGTTTAAAAGTTATCCTCTGTTGTTTATAGCTCCATCATCCTATGTAAAAATTAATAACTAATGGCTGATGTAAACATATAAATCAAATAAAGGGGCAGGAGTTTTATAGCTTAGTAGAATGGAGTGAGAAACTAGGTAAGATTGGCTTTTTAGTAAACTATAACTAACTATATAATGGATAATTTCCAGCCATTTCTATACCAGACATGAAAACATTAAGATACTCATCAGTAAAATATGGCCCCATTTTTAATGTGCCTTGTATTGGCATTTTTCCTAACCATCTTTTTTATTGAGCTCATAATAAAGTAACAATCACTTCCTTCAAAGTCAACTTAGGATACTATTAGTGACAATCTCTGGGTTACATCTGGTACCAAACATCAACATAAATTTTCACAAGGTTTCAAAGTTTTGGGATATAAAGTTTATAACATTTACCTTATTATGATGTGATGGCAAGTACAACTCTAACCTTACCATTGGCTGTTAAATTATATAATCCATTATGCTTGTCACTTGTACCCTCCACCTTTTTTAAAAAGGTGTAAAAGAGTTGTAATGGGTATCTCATTAGGAGTGAAATTTGTTAAGGGTAGATTTGAAACATGAGGCAATTTTCTTGGTATGGGTTTTTACTTTATAGCTTTGGTGTAGGAATAGTTGATATAATTTGTTTGTTTAATTAACAGGTTTGAAATTGGTAAGTTGGGTGGCTTGGAAGTTTTAAAAGCTGCAAAGTAGTTGTAAAGTAATAGATCTGCTATCAGATGATTGATGGCATTTTAGGGTTTTAACCTTCTAAAAAGTATACCATTTAGATCTCTTAGCTCAACCTTGCATCATCCACAGTTGCAAGGATGAAAATTCTTAGGATTGTGATGGCCTATTTAACCATTACAGTTACCATCTTTTCAATTTGCCTATCTCCAACTATCTGAAGCATTAGCTTGGTATTTGGAATATAAGGTAAGGTTTCAAACTTATTACAGAATGTACCAGAATTACTAGTTACAAGGCTATGTATACTGCATAACCTTAACCAGAATACTTTAACTTAAATTGGATACAGGTTTAACCCTTTGCGGTTGAGTGTTGGCAAATAGCCACCCAAGCCTTTTTACCATTGTGGACACATGTTGGCATATAGCCGCCCAACTCAGTTTATATAAACCCAATCAAATTTCTTTTTGTTTATAATTTGTTTGTTTATAATTTTGTTGGATTTTATGAAAAAGTTTTTTGTATTAAATAAAGCTTTAGTTTTATAACGCTAATGGTTGACATGTATTTTTTCTTTGCTGCATGCTCCAATACCTCTCATCCACAGCAATGCTCACTTGTTGATTGGCTCCAACCACAAAGGGTTAAATTGTTTTTATTAATGTTATAAAATAAATCTTTGGAGCAAAGTTTATAAATCTAGCTAAATCACCTTGGTCCCTAAACAAGGTTTTAACCTCATTGGATTGTGTACTATCAACCCTAACTATAATAAAGTTCATATGAAGCTATATATAACCAGGTGTAGTTGCGCACACCTGTAACCACAAGCTAAAGCGTAGTAAAAATACTTTAATAGGCTTGAAACCTGTTATAGCTAGGATGAACATAACTTCCTCTAACCCTCCTATCATTATTTAATGAATGAGATGGAGTAAAAGAATATGAAGCTATATATAAGCTTCATATAAACAGTTCCATAGATGATATAAATAATTTTACATCTCAAAATAAAATAAATAATTTTTAAAGATTTATAGCAGCCAACAGATTTAAAATAACGTATCACCATAAAAATGGGGTTGGGTCCATTATAACCCCACTGTCTCACCCTTCAATCCACCTTATCCAAAAAATAAATTTTCTATATGATATTGATTATCCCTTATCAACTTTTAAAGCTAAAGTCAGTTAGCTCTATCTGGGCCACCAAATAGATAGTTTATTATACTTGTTCTTTTAAGGTTATAATTTATTATAGGGTTATTATACCCAAGCATCTAAAATAATTAGGGTAGGTTGTACTATGGGATCAAGGGTTATTCATTTTAGTTGAGCTTGGAATTCCAAATGTTAATTCATTTTAGTTGAGCTTAGAATTCCAAGTTATCTGGAGTGCTACTTTGACTCCCATATAGCCTATTTATAGAATCAACATGGCAGTATCCATTTTAGTTAACCTAAAGTAAAGATCGACCTACCATTTAAAACTTGAATGGGTGGATTTTGATCTCATCCCTTTAAAGTGAAATGATATCAGTGATTCCACAAATTTTATAACTTTACTGATATTTATTCTAGGTTGATTGTTTGAAATTGAATTAGCTAGCGAATGATCAGATTGGAGAATTTCCCACCTTTTTGGTTAACAGAAAGTATCGAATTTTATATAAAACTTCATAAAGATAAGTGAAGCTCCACCCCTCTTATCTGCATATCCCGATTAAAGTGAATAGTTCGGTTATAAGCATTGCCTTCATCTGGTCTTTGGGATGTTATTCACCACCACCTCCCTCTCCTATCTTACTTTACTCGGTTTAAGCAAAGCTGACAACTGCTATTTAAGGTAACATTTGATTTTGAAAATCAGAGGCCAGCTTCAATTTTTTGGCCCCCATCTTTTTGGGCGATACTTATCACCCTTTAAACTATATTTTTTGCTCAGATTTTCCTTGGCTGCAGTTTGAGGGAATTATTTGATGGAATCAGTCACCACAGTTGCCTCGAACCCTTGGCTAGAGACCGAACGATGTAGGCCTATCCGTCCCCTAATCACCGAGAGCCGTTCACCAGTCCAGGATCCCCTTAGAAGCTTTGTTGAGGAAAAATGAGAGGGCTTCTAAAGCTTCTCTAAATTTAGACCACCTTTTTGGGGAGGCTTGGTCCGAAATCCCGGGCCAGATGATTACGGAACTTTCATTGGCCCTCGAGGAGGATGTTCTGGAGGCTTCCGACGCCCACCAACTTCGCGCCGCTGATCCCAAGCCCACCAAAGTTTTGATTCATTGGGTCCGCCAGGAGGATACCATCCCCGGTATCTCTTTGAAATACGGGATAAACGTAACTATCTGGCTTGGCGTCCGCTAATTGCGCCTAGGTGGAGTTTCTCCGCCGGTTTAATCGGCTGTGGCCCTGCGATAGGCGGCCGTTACGTCCCTTCATCTTTATACCGGTTTCGTTGGCGCCGAGGCTCAAGTTTCTATTGCAAGAGTATCCCGAGCTCTTCTACGAAGTGCACACATCCTCACTCCATAAATTATCGGCCGCTTTAACCCTACAATCCGAGGCCGTTATGCCGGATAGCGCTCACCATCCCGAATCGGCTAAACCTTATCTGCGACATGCCTTCGATTCGGTGTTTTTTGGTAGGCTCATCTTTGTTTCATCAGCTGAAAACTCAACCCCCATAGACCCTCGGAAAGATTGTTCCCCTAGGCCGATTTTGAGCATCCCCAACTGCCAGCTGAAGTACTTCCCTCCTTCCATTAAACCCAAGGGCGTGTACGCCAAGGGTAGAACTTTCAACACGAATGGGCACGCGGGTCCTCTGGAGCCGACGGCTTTGAAGCCGCTCTTTTCAGCCGGAACGCTTGGGCCGTTCACGCAGCCTAACTTACCCAATGAGTTGGCGGCACAATTCTTGGTTCGAGAACCGGGATTTTCAGAGGGCAAGCTTCCGACCCAATATATGGATAGAAACCAGCTCTTCCCCAAAAAGTTCGACTCCAGGTATCCGATTCCAACTTGGGCCGCGCTAAAGGCTCACCTCGGTTTATAGGTCGCCAGGAGCTTTGAACGGCAAGCCAGCGTCTTCTAAAGAAGGGTCCGAGTTTGAGATGACTTTGCTTTCGCGCCCCTCGACTCCTATATAATTCGATCCTTCCTTACTCGATACTAGATGTGCTTTGGTTCACTTGGAGTTACCTTTTTCATCGCTTCGGTTTGCGCGGAGGGCGGATCGAAAGAGAATTTGGCCCGAACCTTTGGTCTGATGGTTAGTTTTGTATAAACTCGCTGTGACTACTTGAAGTCAACGGAAAGGTTCATCAAGCCGAAAACTTTTCGTAGATGAATATTTTTGAATGGTTTCTATTTTTTGTACTTGATTCTAACTCTTAAACCAAAGGGTTAACTGAAAAGGTGGGGTTGGCTTCTCAGGTTTCGTGGGGATAGCTGCGTTTGCACACATTTTTCGACCTTCGGCTTTATTATCTGCAAATCCTCAAGCATGGGTTACCAAGCCCCTTACCACTAAAATTTGGCGATCTAGGTGAATGTTAACTTTGGCGTTTGGGATGCGACGGATTAAAACTGGCGCTTTGGCGTATAAAGCTTGACCTTTGGTTTATATCGGAAATTAACCAGATGGTTTCCTCCCATAGTTGCAGAGATTAGGGGTCAATTGCTTGGGCACGGCGGACCAATTAATTACCTGGTTTCGACGATAGTATTACTATTATTAAACTATCAATTTGTGCTCCCCATTTGGTTGGGAAGAGCTATCTCGAGGAATCCGCCAGATCTGTGAGTATTGGGGATAATCCCCAATAATAATTGGTGTATTTTGATTGCTGGCGACTGAAGCCAAAAATAATCGAGATAAAGTTATATTATTAATTTAAGGTTTACTGGCGAATTGAGGCTGCGGATATACCAGCACTAATTACCAGTAGATTGAATGCTGAGGATTTTCAATGGAAAATGTAGACAACAATTCCACTGGGGATTACACTGAGCAAATTGATTATTAGGAATACCAGCTTGGTTAAGATTAGAACCCAGCAGCCAAAGCAATGAGGATAAAAGTAGTGACGAAGAGTTAAGGTAGGGAGTTCTTTGGGTAGTTGACCATTTTGCAACTCTGCAGTGTGGCCCATATCTTGTGTAAATCCCTAAGATTGATGGTAGTATGACTGCCAGTAAAATAAAGATTATTGTTATAGAAGCTCTTTGCTTCTTTTTATACTTTACTATATCAGATCGAGGGATGGCGATCATCATATTGCCCTCCTGTTGCATCAGTGGGTATTAGCTCCTGTACACTATTCCACTGAATTGTACCCCTCTGGGATGCTATCCGCCAGAATCATGACAGTGGCGCTCACCATAGGGGCTTGCTGATTCAACTCAATCAACAGCCATATTCTGTGCCATGTCTGGTTTTAACTACCTCTGCCAGGACCTCATGGAGTTCAGAGCAAAGTATAGTAGTGAGCCCATAAGGCCTCTGATGAAGAACCTTCTCTCTTTAAAGTGAGCATGCTGACCAAGTCTGGCAACACTCCACTAGAGATACAACTGGCTGCCCGTCTGATGCTAGAGTCATCCCAACATGAGAGGTCAACTAATGTTACCTCTTAACAGCTCCACCACATCACATAGTAGCTTCTTAGAGGGCACCACCTCTATGATGGAGATACTGTGGAGAACTCCATAAGTATATTTTTCAACCAACAGGACCAAGCTCAGCGTTACACAGCATATATATCCTATCTAGATGCTACTACCATTGGTCTTATGAGATGCCTCAACTCACAGGGCATGGTGGAATACCTAGTTGCATATGTGCAGCCTTCAATTTGGCAGCTCTTGAAAGTGCTGTCATACTACAACTCAGAAATCAGTGAGGTTATGTAACTTGTGCAGGCCTAACATAATGATAACAAAACCTGCTGAAGTGCTTAAATAATCATGGGGTCAGAGGGATATTTGTTTAAGATCAATGCATTGCTAACACACATGGCCACATGAACCAGTTGGTACCTCAGTTGAACCAGGAGCTCCCACAGGTTATGGGGGAAATTTTGAACTTTCAAAGCCAAACTTTAAATGGATCAAGGATTTCACCATGTTAGGGGTAATACCAAGCATTTTATGCATGAAGTGACTGACTAGGTGTTGGATATTAAATTTGTAATAGCATGCATCAGGGATCACATCACCATCTTGGAATGGTAGGTCACTGACCACCAGATCTGGTAGCCATTGAATTTAGTCAACTCCGTGGGGAATGGAGTAACCACTGAGCTGCCAAAATGCCAAATACTGTCAAGAGAGTATCTGTAACTCTCTTGTTCCCAGCAAGGTGATGTGGGATGCAAACCCACATTGCTAGGGAACTAGCCATTAAAAGAATGGGAATACAAGCACCTCGAGCAGTGCCAGTACCAAAGGTACCCCAGGCAAGTATATAAACAGCAACATAAAATACCAGGTAAGTAAGAAACAACATTGCTTGAGTGGACCCCAGAGGTGCGTCCATAATCAAGTGTGGCGTGATGTCAGAGGCTTTGGGTGCCTCGATCTGGAGGGGACCTGGGCAGCCTACAGGTGCCCCTGGGATCTTGGTAAATTGTGAGATGAGGTAGTGGCCTACATGGTTGGAGACCTCCCTGAAGAGGTCCACCACCAAGGTTGCCCAAGGAACCATTAGAAAACATAAAATAATGGGGTGTTTTTATTAAGCAAGTTGATCAACAAGGAGTGTTGATCACAAAAATATATTTAAAATGAATCGGGGAAATTTGGGTTCTGTGGCAATGCGCCCAAGCCTTGACGTTCCAATAAACAGATGCTTCCATCCATTTTGGTAAAATACACTGAAAGGGCCTTCACTCAAGTAATTGATTGAAGCCTTATTTTACCAGAAATCAAAATCTCATAGCTGGAGTGGGACTCGAACCCTTGTTCTCCAACCAAGCTAATGGAACCGTTTTTATTCAAAACGTAAATCGTCCATTTTAAGACCTGAGCTGAAATAGGAGGCTGGGCATTTTGCACACCCTTAGTATCAAACTGGGCTTGCTTGGCTTGCACCCAGCGTCGATCTAAGGTGTGCTTCAAGTCAGGAAGAGCCTGAAGCTTCATCTTCTGGGCCTCCTGTCACCCAGCCTTGTTACTGGCATCAGTGCCTACTATCATGTCATCCAACCATGACAAATACCAAATTCCTCAGATCTGTTGAGTATGAATAACTAAACCAGTTGGAGTGACTGAAGGCACTTAGTAGTTACAATCAAGCCCAGCCTGTAACCCTTCTGTTCATCAAAGCATTGGAATATGCCAACCTTAGGGTCAACTTGGAGACTTTGTGTCAATCCAATGCTGAGTTACACCAGGAATGAGCCACCCTAGTGAGCAACTCAATAACGCATCTCATCAGATCTGCAAAGCTGGATATAGAATTCCTGACTGTGGGGAACCCTTGACAAAGTAGTCAAACATCTGTAGAGTCTTAAGCAGAAGCTGGCCGCAGAAAAGAAATACAACTGAGCTTTGCAATGTGAAATGACATCAACCAGGGTGTCAAAGAAGGATGTTGTCAATGTAATCTGAGCAAAGTGGAAGAAGTTGTCAAAGAACTTTTCATTAACTGGGATGGTGAGGAAAGCTGGGCCAGGGAAAGTGACCACTATGGAGATGAATACTAGGGTTCTCCTAGCAAACTTTCCTGATAATCACTGTCATCCTGATTGAGGAACCCACTACCCCTCAGAAGACTGTGGCATAATTGAGTTAAGCCCCATGACATATATACTCCCCATATGGGTGCCACATCCACCAGAAAAGAGAGTTCAGTTCACTCCCAGATCATGCACCCTGATGCAAGATGAGAGAATTCATGTTGATAGGCTGCCCCCATTCAATTGAGATGGCAATATGCACAGATTTTTTAAGTGCTTTGAATTTGCCATTGAAGGAGCTTTGGCTACAATAAGGCAAAACTACTGATATCCACTTTAGATGTTGAGAGTGCCAATCAGGTCACTTGATACCTGAAGGACAGCCCAGTTACTTATCAGTAAGTTAAGTGTTAGGGACTGGTACCAATTTATCCCAGTTTGTGGTAGCAAGCCGTGAACCTGCTAACCCTGAGCTAAAGGTCCAGTATAACAAAGGGGCAGTGCATACCATATAGAGAATGGCAAGGGCAATTGGGCGGTTTAGCCCTAAAGAAGGAAGGATTGCTTCAACCACTCCCATTCCTGTTAAAGCCAGTACACCAGCTATGTTTGGACGTGGAAGTAATGGAAGAGGGATTTGTTCAGGTATAGGTGTTTCTGCACCCATGGTTATAGGTTTTATGGAATAATTGGTTAGACTGTATAGCTTGTTTACTATACAGTATATGGAACTGTTATAATGAAAATATATACTTAAAGGGTTTAGCATATGATAATATTTTATTGACCACAAAGACTAACCATCTGAATAGTCTAGTTTTATATCCCATCCAACTTCCTGGACTTTTCTAAGCTTAAAAGATTATTTGAATGGAGCACTATAATTCTTTTGAGCTTATGGGATTGCGCCTTGCATGTGATTTTGAAAGCAGTGGGAATCATCTCAGTCTCATTGTAATTTTTTTTTGGTGCAATTAATTGACTCAATATCATTGAAATTAGGGTAATTTATGCGATTAACTGAACAAAACTCATTGCAGTCATATTTGATATGCAAATAATCGATCTAACTTCAGCACAAATCCTCCTGATATGAAGAATTGTATCTGAAATCTAAGAAATTCCTCAAATGTCAGGCTTTACCCTGACATTATATACATGGTTTTATTCATATGGGGGTTATTAAATGGCCAATGGAAAGCTACCTTTCTGATGATTGGGTTCCAGTGGAATAAAACTCTGATAGAGTTTTCTGATTGATTCAATTTAAAAGCTCACATCTTATTAGGGGTGGGGACTTTATCTAAGGCTAGCATTGGGCTTGTGATGACTGCAGCAGTTAAACCACACCTTTGACTTTTTAACGTGATAACCCCAGGTTTGAAAGGGATAAACCTTAACTTAAATTTTTAACTACCTGTGGCAACTGGCTGCAACATTCAGTCCACCCAACTTGGAACAGAAGCTACCAATGAATGTCTCTGGCCCTCCCTCCTTGTGAATACTGCCACAGCTTACCTATAATCATTTGGCCAACCCATAGCCATCCTATAATCCTCCACCCCACCCTCAGGATGGAACTTTTAATGACGTTTAGTGGTGAGATACCTTCAGAGTAACATGATATAAATGCAGGCAACAAGGTCACTTTTTTAAATCTGGGGGAGAAAATTTTGTGTCTTGACTACATAGAATTCCTGCTCTTAACCAAAAAGGGGTTAAGGAGGTAGACATTCCCCTTGTACCTCAGGGCGATTTGGACCAAGTATGGGCAAGAGGTGGGTAATGGCGTACCCCTTCATAGTTGCCCATTTCCCCCTCATTTCACTATACAAGAGCTGCTCCAGTGGATCAAAGAGGTATGCGTGAAGGTGGCGGCAGCAAGAGGATGCTGCCAGATGGAAATGGCAAGCATCTATCCCCAGTGATAACATTGGGTTCCGCCAATGAGGCAAAAATCCAAATGAATCAGGAGGTGGCAGAATTGATCCTGTCACAGTACAATTGGGTTCATAAACCCGCCAGTATGCTTCCCTCTCACTGGAAGAGAGAATCCAACTCCAGTGAGTTTGAGGGTGATAAATCCCTTCAATACCAGATGATATCACCCCTATGCAGCCTGGCCAAGGGTGCAACCAGTTACATGCAAAATGAAGCATTGCTGATCTACTGAGAAGAATTATAGTGGGAATAAAAATTTAGTAGAAAATCCAAGCAAGAATTGGCTGGCCAGTGGAAGGTTAGTATAGTGTCAAGTTAGTTAAAAAACTAATTTTGTCATAACCATTTGGGATCACAATACCTCATTTATGTAGCCTCATTTATTCCCTAAGCCCTCTAGTACTTAAGATAACTGTCCCTCACTGGTACATGTAAGTCTAGAGACCCAACCTCTTGGGTTAGATCGGAAAAAGTTCCCTTTTTAGGAAGAAGAAGGGACCTAATGCCTGTGTGGAGCCCTTGGCTCAATTGGGGGACTTGGGTCATGTAGTGGATGAACGTTGGGTCACTGCATTGGCACCAAAAAACCTCACCACAGTACCCCATTTGGCTGCTTCTGCTCTGGTTGAAAAGATAACAGAGGTCTGCAATGAAATAATTCAGGCCAGAAGCCTTCAACAACAGCTTCCCCTCCCTCTGAGTCCCACTATGCCACCCTTTATGTCCTTAGGTAATAAGAAAATGAGCTCCAAAATTTAGAAAAGGGCTCCCAAGTCAGGAAACTGGGTCTGGGACATGGAATCCAAAATTTTGGGTCCAGGAAAGCCAATCTGAGTCAGAAATTTGCTTTTGGGAAAATTTAACAAAATCTTTTAAAAAATTTTCAGAATTGACCCTAGTGGAACCCAATTTGGCCACACCTTCAATCTGAGTTAATCCGCTTATGTTTGGATTGGTGAGGGTCCCTCCCTGGCAGATCCAACACTTACATTTCCAGAGCTTTGGCGACCTGTGCATAAGTGGGATGACAAGGCTTTGAACCCCAGCTGATTACCCTTGAGTATGTCAGCTATTGTTGCCCAAAGAAAACGTATTCCAAGGCCCCTTTCCCCCTCTTTACATATATAAAACAACTGTCTCTGTAAAGAGCAGTTGTCAGTCCGTTTTTTCCTTTAAAGTTTAATAGGGCTTATTTCACCAAAACCCACTCCGCGAGCTCTGATGCTTTCTTTCACAATACTTTTACTTAACCCAACAAAGTATGCAGCTTTCTGCATCCCAGTGCCAATGGTTATTGAGTAGGCTCTCCAAACTATCAATCTGTTGGTATACCAAATGGGGATCACAATCCAAGAACTCGCCGCCAGCCTATGACATCATTCCACCACTTTGGGATTGCCTCCTACTCTGCAAAAGAATTGGAGAATTCATCCTGATCCTTCTCGCCAATTAACTAGTGATTCAGCGCAAATTGGGTGGATTGAGGCCATCTCCGTTGATCTCAATTTTCCATTTGGATGTGAGGGCTTGCCTTCCACACAATCACAAGGTGGAAACCAGGTGCTGAACCATCCAGGCCATTCTGCCAAGGGCCAATCTGGCCCAAATATATTTATAAAATTGATCCGCCACACTGGCAATGCACCCAACCTTCCTACCCAATCTGAAGACCCCCAATGGATGCAAGCTGAAGCCCAAGGCCTCCTGATGGTCAGAGCGATCTGTTTCAATTCAATTCATGAAGCTGATCATCATTTTGAAAATGTTGAAAATTTATATGATTTTCAAAATTTTTTAGATGATGAAACAGTCCAAAATGGGTGGAATGGTAAATCCAAAGGTCAACAAATGCAAACCTAGGAGGATTGGTCGTCCTCCTTGCCTCTTCCACCCTTGGGAGATGCCCCAGAAAGACCTGCGGTTGCCCCCATTGCAGCCATTTGGTTTGTTATGGGGCCTTTGGTATGTTTATTAACCTTTATTTCACTCACCAGAATAATAGGGGATTCCTCCTACAACTGCTCAGAACTGCTATGACCTTGGAATTCTGGGCTTTTCACTGGGTTTTTACACATCCATATTGGATGCCCAGTCTTACTTTAATCAGCAGATTTCATGACAGTACAGTTGTCAGTTGATTTTTAATATTTTTGCTTCAAAAAAGCAAATTTCTTTCCAACCCAATTTTCCAGTTCAATGATTTTTTACCATTTTCTGTTTAGCTACTACCCAGTACCATATTTCCAGGGTTGTGCAACAACTGGGCATTAGTGGCCATTCTCACAATGTTGCTGCCTACCCTCCTCAAATGGGGTTACCAAGTTAGTGGTTTGTTGGGATGTCCTCGCTTGTGTACGCCCTCTGGTGTCAAGGCGTACCATTAATTTTGGAGATTATTTTTCCCCACTGGGTGAGTTTCTGTGACCCTACTACCCGCTCAACAACCATCGGCTCCTTAGCACATCCAGGGACCTCCATGGGACCTAAGAAGTTAACCACAGCGAATTATGTCACTATGACGGCCACAGTTTGGTTACTAGTAGAAATGGTGGTATCAATGGTCATCAGTTGACATCCCCTGATTGCTTTGCTCCCTTACTGCTACTAGGTCATTTGGAAAGCAAAGTCCCAGCATTATGGGTTGCTTTCTGGGTGCTCATGCACCATGACTGGAAGGCAGTATCAATTTTATTTGCTTCTTTCATGACATAATTGACCAACCCTTAGTGTCCACCATTTCCACCTTTCTGTTTGAAGGTGGTGAATAATGGTCTTAATTCTCTAGTTTAATACTTGAACCTGAAGTCAGTGCCCATTCTAGTGCTGTTTGTGAGTTGCTTAAAGACATGTTTGTTGGATGCTCCCATGTGGTGGGGAGCTCCTGATTAAGTATTCTATTCTGAAGGCTCAAGTTCCAGTCTCATCCCATCCTCAGTGAGTGGGCTCATTTTCCCATCTGTAGAAATTTAAAACCAGTTTTGGACGCCTTCGCCAATCTTCAAGTGTGATTTTTGATGAAAAAAATGACTCCAGCCTCTCTGAAGGATGTGCAGTGAAGCGTGGCTATTTTGGATGCCGTAGAGGATGACACTCACCGATGGGTGCACAGAATCTTACACTTGGCTAACCAAGCAAAGATTTTGACCCAGTTAGTCATGCTGGTGCCATCAGTTGTGCATGTGCCAGTATTGTAATTGGCTCTCCTGCTCCAATTTTTGCTGGGTGCTGAAGCGTCCAATCTGGTTTTGTTTGTGGAAGCTTACCACTAACAGGCCCCTAAACTCAGGCTCCTGTTGGATATAGTAACGGCAGTATTTTGTGCTGCTTTGGACCCTATATCCACTAATCATGTCGCCTGGGACACACAGGTGGGTTTTCTGGATCATATGTGCATAATGCAGCCTTCATTGGTGCTACATCTGGCTGGCATTAAGTGGGGTGGGGGGTGCTGGTAAAAAATTTTCTAATGGAGAATTTTTAAAATGGGTGTTAAATGATCATTTGGTGTGTCCATTGTCATTTTACCATCATCCCGGTATAATCCAAACTCCCAGGGTATGTATTTTGGTTCTGGAGGCTTCTGCGGTGTCTCATTATCCTGTTGTTGCACTTTCCATGCCCTGGAACCAGCTGGTGAGGCGGTTCCTTCTCTGGACTTATGTGCCCTTCAAAGCCTGATTCCCCTGTTGTTGGGGTCCCAGTGCAAAGATTTTTGGGAAGGTTTCCCTAATGAGGGTGCCAATTCCCCAATTGATTCAGTTTCCCCGGATGACTTCATGATTAATACCGCCCAGCTGGCAGAATCCCATGCTGTCATCAAAAACAAGTTTTTGCTTATTTTTTAATGCCTCTGGAAATTTGGTTGGGTGCACACAGGGTGTTAGTTGAGGCCCTGGTAGATACAGGAGTGGTGGGAAAATTATTGAGTTTGAAACTAGCGCAGTATCTTAACTTGGAATTTGAAGCAGGGGCCTTATGCTGGTTTCTTGTCTTCTCCAATAGCTTTATACATAATATGGTAGCACATGCTTTTTTGGTACACCAGTTATGTTTCTGTGACCGGTTCACTGCAGTACCAGATCTTCTCTTACCAGTTTTCTGGGGGTGAAGTGGGGTCAGCAGCTGCTGAGCATTAATTTAAATTAAAATATGCTGTCCCTTGCAAATTCCCAGCTGTGGGGGAATCCCACCTTATTGATACCTTTATGACATAATGGGACAAAGTTCCATCATATCGCTTCTCTCTCTGGAAGACTTCCGCCAGATTTCCACCCAGTGTTAGCGGTATATCAGGATATTTTTAAACTGAAAAAAGCTAATAGTCTTCTGCTGCACTCAAAATGTGACTTGGCTTTCCCTTCTAAAATAGCTGTGATCAACATCAACTGTCCCTTGTATCCCTATACAGCACAGGAGGACAAGGAATTGAAAGTATGGTTGAATGATATGCTCAAGAAGTGGTGAGTGTTTAAGAAAATGTCCCCTATTGAGTCGCCTATAGTTTTTGCTCAGAAAGATGATGGTACGTTGCACCCATGAGTCAACTATGGGCATTTGAATAATATTAACGTTCATGATCCTTACCCTCTTCCCCTCAAGCACATGATCAGCCAGGCAATTGAAAAATCCTGGGTGTATTCAAAACTCGCCCTCATGAATACATTCAACTAGATCCAGGTGGCGGAAGGTCATGAATGTCTTATGATGATCCATACCAGAAGGGTCATATTCCAGTTCCACTTGATGCCCTTTGGCCTAAAAATGCCATGGCCTCATTCCAATAATGATCAACAATGTGATCAGTGACCTCAGGTTCATTGTCTTGGTAACATATATTGATGATATCCTAATTTAATCCCTACTCCTGAACAGCATGAGAAGGGCATGGAGGCGGTGCTGGATGCATTGCTCAAGGCGGAACTTTATGAAAAACCATCTAAGTGTGAGTCCTTCCAGGATGAGGTTACCTTTCTGGTAACCTAGTTTTGAAAGGTGGCTACAACATTCCCTAGCAAGCTTGAGGCAATACTCGGGTGGCCCCCTCTTATGACCCAGAAGTAGTTGAGGAGCTTCTTAGGCACCATCATCTTTTTGAAGAAATTCTCGTCCGCCCTCTTGCAGCTGGCTGCACCGCTGCACCCCAGGACTGGGAATAATGTGTCATTCCACTGGACAGAGGAGTGCCAGAAGGCATTTGATTCCATTAAGAAAGTGTTTTTGGCACTTCCTATTCTAAAACATTTGGACCACACCAAGTTGTTTATTGTAGCATGTGACACCTCATCCAAAGCTTTGAGGATGGTATTGTTTCAAGTGAAAGATAGCCTGGAAAACCCAGTTTCTTATTTTTACCGAGAGTTTGCTTTGTTCAAACAGTCTTGACTACTTATGACAAGGAACTGGCCGCTGTGGCTTGGTCTCTTACCTGTGGCGGTACCTTCTTCAGGGCGTGCAGAAAGAAATGACTGTGCGGATAGATCATCAGGCTTCTATTTATTTTCAAAAATGCAGAAGTTGGTGCATTGTCAGGCCCAAATATATAATGACCTCTGTAGTTTTTTTTAATAAATAAGATGGTAAAAGGAGCAATAAATGTTCATCAACTTTTTGAGTCATAAAATATGCATTGAGTCTGGTGGAGGTAGATGATCTAGAGTTAACCACCATATTTCAGCCAACTAAGATCTTAGCCATTAAACTTTCACAATTTTATTGGCAGATTGGGCCCTGGACGTGCCTCTGGTCTTATGGGTCTTGTCAGACCAAATGGCTTGCTTGGAGGGTTTGGGATGTTGTACCAGCTGGCACTTCTGACGCATAAGTGGTCCCACTATTCCTTGGTGGAAG
Source organism: Massospora cicadina (assembly GCA_022478985.1). Classification (NCBI taxonomy): domain Eukaryota; kingdom Fungi; phylum Entomophthoromycota; class Entomophthoromycetes; order Entomophthorales; family Entomophthoraceae; genus Massospora; species Massospora cicadina. Next base: position 23,207 of record JAKSZP010005909.1, on the reverse strand, counting down.
GGAATATATAATTTTGATTAAGACTGTTGGTGCTGCCTCATATTCATTGTCAGGATTCCTGACCAAATTAAAGATTTGAATGAGTTGGATAACAGAATTAAACCTGAGCCATTAAAACAGCTGAAACCATTATCAGGGATATTCCCCAACTAATTTTAGCCCTCTCAATATTGGGGACAATCCCCAACTAATGCAGTCAGATATTAATTTCCCAAAATCCCTAATATCAGGGTTTAAACCTGATATATGCAGAGATCAAATCCCATTTTGATATAAATGAACATTTTTCGGAATTCCCAATTGGTAATATGAATAGATCTTAGCTTAGTATGTATGGAGATCAACTGAGGAAAAACTCCCATATAACAATGTTTCTAATCAATAAATTTTATTCTCTTTTCGCCATTTAAGTTAAATTAACCTACTATATTTATTTAGGGAAAAATTAATAGTTATGATTTACAACCATAGGAACGTTAACCTGAGGAAAGACCTTCTGGCCAAGGAAAGCAAATACATATGATCCAGCAACCAAGAACTTTGGGTTTCCTGGTTCTATATAAAAAGGGAACATTGGTTTAAAACCTCATAGTACTGACATCCATGATGAAGTTGTTCAGGTGCACCATGAACCCCCCAAAGTGTAGCATCCAGGGAATAAGAAATGCCTGGATTTGGTTAAGCTGATGTATAACTGATCAGGAAACCCATGTACTCTGGCATGGATCACAATTTGCATGATATGCGCATGGGCTAAGTTGGATAGATCAGGTAAGAATGGTCTCCTTCATCCCCTTCAGCAGATGGAGGGCCCATTGACCTCATTTTCAGTCGATTACATTGTTGAGCTTCCCAGTTCCAATGGGTTTACCACTGTTATGGTGGTCGTGAACTGTTTTACAAAGTTCACACTATTCAACCCTTGTTCCTCTGCCATCACCTCTGAATAGATGACCTGGCTCTTTGTGCGGCATGTGTTTTTAATCCTTGGTTTGCCACAGGAGATCATAAACGGCCATTGGTCACAGGTTATGGCGCAATGTTTGAAACAAACATCTGGCGATCTTGAAGAATATTTCACGTTGCTCAACTTCATATCCTCCTCAGTTGAACGGTCAAGCTGAGTGAATTAACTAGAATCTTTATCAGTACCTCACTGTTACACTGAAGCCATGAAGGACACCTGGAAAAATGACCTTTCACTGGATCAATTTGTATATAATAATGGTACTCATGATTCTACTGGTTTCCCACTGTAAAAGGCCAAGCTGGGGTACAACCCCTCATTTTCTGTTAGGCCATGTCTTTGGCCTGAGGTTCCAGCTACAGAAGATCACACGCAGTATATCTGGAGCACCCATACCTTGGTTTGAGAGCATTTGATCAAGGCCATTAGTGATTACAAGTTTTTGCAGACTGAAAATATCTAACAGCATTTTTCTTATGGTGGGGTTTTCTGTCATGTTTGACACATGTCACCTGTGAATGCAAGTGCCCTCCCAAAAATTTGAAAGCAAACGCTCTGATCTCCATGTGGTGGAGGCAGATTTGGGCAACTTGGCATTTTAGTTGACGCTTCTGGACCACTGGAAGTAGCACCCCATTTTTCACGTGTCACAGGTGTCCCAATTTAAGGGAAAGTTCTCAGCAAAAAAGTGCCTATCATGATTAAGAGATAAGAGTAGGCTGAGGTTTAGGCAAACTTGGCTTCACAATATCGCCATTTGGTCTAATATAATTTAGTTTAGAAGGTGTTCCTGGCATATGAGAACAGTTGGGTCAGCGCCAAGTATTGTGCCAATTGCAGCAAATTGGTAAAAGCCTTTCATGCTTCACACCCCGATGCTCCTCATTCCCCACTAAGGTCACCACGTTCTTGGATACTAAGTTGCCAAAATCCTATAAGAACATCACGCTCACCCATGTCCCTAGTGGGGTTATCCCCCTATTCAAAAAAAAAAGGATAATATAAGTCCAAAGGAGCAACCCCCGTGCCTTGAAAACACAGAATTACTGTCCCACATCAAAATTGGAGTTAAGAAGGCGGCTGTCCCCCTCATAACTTAGGGCAATTTGGACCATGTGGTGGATGAGAGGTGAGTAACAGCTTACCACCTCAAAGTTTATCACTTTCCCTATAATTTAACTATTAAAGAGCTACTCCAGTGGAACAGTGGGGGTGTTCAGGGAGGTGTCAGCAGCGAGAGGATGCCACTAGAGGAAAGTGATAGGCATATGTTAAAATTTTAGAGACTTCATTTCTTGTACATGAATGAAAAACCCTAAATTGATAACTACACAGGTTCAGTATGTGCACTCTGCGCTTTCTGATGATATATGATATTTGATTGATAATAGTATGAAGACTATTATCCATAGATGAATAGATAACCAGTTTGGTTTAACGCTTGACCTGTATTTCTCTTCGAAATACTCTTGATGTCTTCAATAGGGATTTATGCCCTTATCCACTTAACTTGATCCACGCTCAGATCCCTAGTTTACGACCTTTCCTCTTGTCTATCAGAGTCTTTTGGAGTCTACAGCAATTCCAATCTTAAGGATCCTAAATCCTCTTTTTATCCTATTAAAGAGTCCCCAATTTAAGCACACAGCAACATTCCAGAAAATGAATAGAACATAAATTAACAATTCATTCTGCTAATTACTCCTTTTTTATTGTGAATTATCAGGGTAATTTATAGAGGAAATTTGGTGCCCAATTCTTGATTGGCGCCATGGCCATGAAATGGCAGCTGTTTCCATTGAAATTTCCTTTGTCATCTCACCCGTGATGGTCTTCCCCATCTTGGTTAGGATTACTTCATTAGAAAATCCTCAAGACTTAAAACAGAAAGATACAGAAAATATGTCTCTAACGTTTTCCACTCAATCCCAGTAAGCCAACCATATTTGCTGGGCGTCTTGCTTAAGTAATTGGACTTGTTAACCATTATGGCAGGTCGCAAACCAACTGATTTTTATACTAGTTGGAGGCGGCATCACTCGCCTTTAATGCTCCTTTAATACCTAAATAATTGGTGATAAAATCTGACCAATCCCATTTGGTACACCTGATAGATAATCATCAATCAACTATCAAATGCTCCCATTTTGCTGGCAACTCTGCCCAACAAGATCTTAGGCATTCACCTGGACTAATCCCTGACAGATTCAAATCAGGCGAATTACCTAAAATCCCCCAAAAATTATTAACCCAAAATTGGGGTCAACCAATATCTAATTCACTCGCCATATGGAATTATCCCTGAGAAATCCATGGTAATCTAGAAGGCTGGAAAAGTGGGAAAAGATCCCAACAGCATATATACTCAGCATTATCTTTATGTTTATTCAAAGAGGTGAAAGATTTAAATGAATTGGGCGATAGCAGAATTGAGCCTGTCACAAAAAAGTGATTTTGAACACTTGTCAGGGTGCTTACCTCCCACTGAAAGAGGGGGTCCAACTCCAGTAAATTTAAGGGTGACAAATTCCTTTAATATCTAATAGGATCACCCCTATGTGGCCTGGCCATGGGCGCAACCTGTCGCCCACTGAATGAAGCATTTCCAACCTCCTAAGTGGAATTGCAGTGGGAGAAAAATATTAGTGGTGAAATTTAAGCAAGATTTGGCTTGCCAGTGGAAGTTCAATTAGGCTTTAAGTTAGTTGCAAAATCTCATTTTTTCAGAATCAGACGGGATCACAATACCCTTATTTATGCAACCCCATTTATTACCTAAGCCCTCTAGTATTTAATACGATTATCCCTCACTGGTATGGTTGCTAGTAATTCTTTATATTTTTGGTTAATGAAACAAAATTCTTTCCAACCTAAGTTTTACAGTTAAAACTTTATTTATCATTTTATGTCATGGCTGCTACCAAGTACCATATTTCCAGGGTTGCGCAATGATTGGTCCTTAGTGGCCATTCTCACAAAATTGCTGCACCCCCTTGAATGTGATTACTGAGTTAATGGCTTATTGGAGATGTCCCCACTTGTTGACGCCCTCTGGCGTCAAGATGTACCATCATTTTTGGGGATCATTTCTCCCCTTTGGCGATGTTCCATGATCTCACCGCCTGCTCAACAACCAGTGGCTCCTCAGCACATCCAAGCCCTACAAGGATCTCAAGGAGTTAACTGAGGAAGAATCCACTGCCACCATAGTGGCCACAGTTTATTTACTAAAAGGAATGGTGTTAATAGTGATCATCAGTTGCCGCTCCCTAATCACTTTTTTCTCTTCCTGCTACCAGTTTTTTTGGATGGCAATGCCCCCAGTATTCTAAGTTGCTTTCTGTGTGCTCAAGCACCCCAACTGGCAAGCCAGTCTCAATTTAATTTGTGTTTTCATGGAACTTTGCAGTAAACTGCCCCACCAAGAGGCAAGTTCACAATGCGCAGCCAAACCAGTATAAACATGGAAAAGATAAGCTGAGTATAGTAAGACCTTCTACCTCCGCTGCCTTAACTTCCTTTGTACAGCCTAAAACCAATGAGATGCTCTACGCCAGATCCTGCAACCCCGCTGAAGTACTGCTTTATCAACAAACTGCTGACAAAGTACATGTGCTGACCAACTCCTAAGTTAAGGAGGCAGCAGTGGATGATGCCCTCTGGGAAATCCAAAAGCTGTAAGCCTGCCAGATGTTGGAGAAGAACTCCTCAGATAAGCTTTAGCCCTTTTCAGAGGTGACATCACTGGAAGGAGTTAATGTCAACCTCTCCATAAAAATGATTGACAAAGAATACCCCCTCATGGGCTTGGCATCATGCGCTCCCTCAACAAAAAGGATCCTTTGCATATACAAATAATAAACAATTGAGGTTTAACTTATTCTAAGTGTACTTATTGTGATATTTTTATGAAAAAGAACCAAAATTCGTGCGATCATAGACATTGGCGCACCCATTAATATAGCTTAAAAAAGTTGGTCGCCAAGCTACAAATGAAGCTTGATGTGGCACACCAGGTGGTATATGGTATGTCTGGGGTGGAATGCATTATCTCAGAAGGGAATATAGTTCACTGCCACTTCAGTTTGGGTCAATTACCGTCTCCACACTGGTGATTGTGTTGCCAAATTACAACTATGACATTCTGATTGATCAGCATTCATGCGCTGCTTTGGTGTGGTAGTTAACATGGCTGATGAATCATATGTGATTCTCAGACAACAGATGGCTTACTTTACCTCCATCGGGGGCTCAAATGATTCCACCCTCACTGGTCAAACAACCTCGCATACCAGGACAGTGTAATTACTGTCCATTACCGGTGACTGAAGAATAATACAAGGACTTTCCATAACAAAAATTTATGAGTATAAGGGAAACTCTACAATCCACAAGCGCCATAATGATATTATCTGGTTACCAAGCTATAATGGCACGGAGCTTGAAATAGATATACCAGAGGGGCTTTATGGGGAGGTTTTTGGCCCCTATCAACAATCCTGCCTTTAACCCCTGTGTCCCTGGGCAACATATTATCTGGGCATATAAAGATTAAAGTGTTGCTCTCAACCTTCAGAAGGGGCCACTGATGGTTTGGAGGCACCTGATGATAGTGTATCTACACTTGACCTTTTTCAATGAGAACCTCCATTTATATGAGACGGTTCATTGGAAGAGTTCGACCTTCAAACTGGAACTCCAGACGATTTTAATGGAAGTGGTCCCCATAGAAGCTTTAGTCAGGTTATCATAGGTGTAAATGAACTAAGCGATGGCACTATTCAAAATAAATACTGAGTGATCTTCAACTCTGATGACCACAATTTGGGATGTTCTCATGGCATTATCCACCAGTTGGATACAGGAGACCACCCCCATACACTCCCAGATAATCCATTGTTCCCAAGTTGAAAAGAAAATAAGTTTTTAATGAGATAGGGAAGCTGCTAGAGCAGGGAATGCTAGAGACATCCAAAAGTCCCTGATCTTCCCCATGTTGATTGTCAAGAAAAAGGTTAGAACCAACTGGTAAGTAATTGATGACCAGAAACTCAATAGCATCACAAAAAAGGACTCTTACCCACTTCCCAGAGTCAGTGATGTTTTAGAAAGCTTGGGCGGAGCTCACCATTTTTCAGCCATGGACCTGATATCGGATTATAGTAAAAAAATGAGCTGCTAGAAGTTGATCATGAGAAGTATGCAATAATCACTTACAAGGGACTATTCCAGTCCAAATAGATGCTACAGTGACTATGTAATTCCATGGATACATTTCAGAGGGCTATAGACACCATCTTAGGGGATTCAAGCTATTGTGCATCCTCATTTACCTCAACAACATCAGCATCTTCTCATGGATGTTTTTAAAGCATTTAAATAATCTAAAGGTGGCGCTTCACTGACTTATGGCAGCAAATGTAAAAAATGAAGCCCCATAAATGCCAATTGTTCAAAGAATAGCTGGAATATCTCAGGTTCATAGTTGATGCTAAGAAACTTAGACCACAGCTGGCCAAATTAGAGGCCATCAGTAAAATGGACTGACCAAGTAACTAATGAGATATCCAAGCATTTCTGGGGATGGTTGGGTACTACTGGAGCTTTATCCCTAATTTCAAGTGTATTGGGGCCATTCTTCAAACTAATAAAAAAGATGCCCCATTCATGTGGATGAAATGATGTCAGAGTGATTTCATCATTCTTCAGATGGCGTTGATCAACGCCATGGTGCTTCAACATCCAAACTTCAAAAGGAGTTCATCATCCAGACCAACGCTTCCCTGTCTGCCGTAGAAGCTATGCTCTCCCAATGGGGTGATGACGGCGAGGAGCACCCCATCACTTATTGCAGCAGACGTTTAAACTGCCACAAATGGAACTACACTGCGACTGAGAGGGAGTGCTTAGCTGTGATTTAAGCATAAAAACAGTTTTAAGTGTATCTCCACAGAGTGAAGTTCAATGTTGTGACTCATCACACCTACTTGCGCTGATTACAGAAAATTTGGGAGCTGGAAAGACACCATGCATAGTGGGCTCTCATGCCTAAGATTGTGATTGAAATAATTTATCACCCTGGTGCAAGGCACCAGAACACTGAATGTTTATCGTGAATACTGACAATTGCTATAATGGTGGACCATGTCATTCTGTTGTATGTAAAAATGGTTTGTGGGAAGTACACTGATGAATCACCTCGTGTAATCTGGGCATTAGATGTGATGAGGCCTAATACCTTCTGAAGAAATGGTTATCTATACAAGAAGATTGATTGTGCTACATTGAGCTTCCCAAAGCCCTTGGCCTGACTGGATATTACCATGAACGACATAAGTCTGTAGGACATGGAGGCCTACATAAAACTTTAGAGTTCCTACGACCATGATATTACTGGGAGAGCATGAATTTTTGACGTTATCAAAATGATTCTTTGCTTTCATCAAAGACAAGTGGAGAAGCTATACCACAAGAAGACCTCCTATCAACTTTTGAAAACCCAGTTCACATGGCATACAGTGTCCACTAACATTGTGGGGCTCTTACCAACGGGTGGAAATCGCTCCAAGTACATCATAGTAGCAATAGATCACCTAATGAAGTGGGTAGAGGCATGATATAAGAGACTTAGGGGTGGCAACCGCTGCAAAATTCATAGTGGAGTGCATAATTCAATAAAACAGTTACTTGAAATTCATATTTATTACAACAGAACTAACTTCACTTTGCATGTCCTCCCCAAGGTAAATGAATTAATGGTGATCTGAGGGGTGCTTATGACCCCATACTACCACAAGTCCAATGGAACTGTCAAGTGAGTTAATGGAACCCTAGTATATAATCAGAAATTCTGAGAGGGACCAACTGTCAGACTGGAGCACCCTCCTACTTACCGCAGTTTTTGAATGTAACATCAGCTATCACTCAGAAAAAGGAAGAGTACCTTTCAGTTTCTCTATGGGAGGCCCCCAGCCCTGCCCCACTACTCTACTTTTGTGTAGAAAATACCAGTGGAATGGATCTGCTATTCTATCTGAAGCCTCTGATGTCCACACTAATTAAACTTCAGAATAAGGGTACTCAATGTGCCTGGCTTGAAATTTTAGGGATGCTATTATGATCAACAACAGCATAGCGGACTCCCTCTGTTTGAGATAGAAGAGCACGTCCTGTTCCACAATCAGCACAGACCTGGATGAAAGAAAAAACTAGCTAACAAATGGATTGGACCCTTCAAGTTAATAGAGAAAATGGCTGCCAATACCAAAATATCAATGAGCCGCCAAGTGGCCAGATTATCAACCAAGTGCATGCTAAGTTCCTCTAGTCTTATACTAATAGAGAAAAACCAAAAGGCAAAAACCCTGGGAATACATATATAACTGATAAGTTTTTCTAATAGTATACAGAAAATAATGAATCAACATCAACTCTGGGAATGTTCCGCTTATGGGGGGAGATGTATCCATAAATTAGTTGACAGATAACAATATCTAGGAGCTGAGATGGGGAAATACCTAGTCAAAGGGGAAATGTCAGAAATTTATTATTTATCTGAGGCAAGCTGACCAGGGGACAGTCAATGCTGAAAGAGAGAAAGTAAGAAAGCATTAACATGAAACGTGAGCATGGTAAACTCCATCAAAGTAAGTTTTCCACCTCCAGATCAGGACTCATATTTTTCTGGTTACATCATGGGTAAGGTTTTTATATTTTAGACCTACTAACTGCCAATAGCTTCCTTTGGATGATTCCTAAATTGATGTGCAAAGGGCAGGAATTGAACATGAAACCTTCAGGTTGGTAGCCATATGCCCTAACAACTCGCCTTTAACCCCCTAAATTGTTAGAAAATAATAAGATGGTTTCCTGGGAGGATACCCCAATGGTATAGTATGGACCCTCTACCACTGCCTCCCAAGTATGATTCCGTTAATGGACTTTGGGTAGGAGACGATTTTGACTGTGTTGGTTTTGTGCACCAATGCCCCAAACTGAGATAGCGAATAGCAAAGGCGGTCCATGGAGTTCCTGGCCTATCATACACCGCGCATGAAGGTTTTCCAGGTTTTATACTCCTTTCCCATTTTCTTTACTTCCCTAATTGGTGCAGTATTGTCCCCAGGTCGGCCCACCTCAAATAAAATAAGATGGTTTCCTCCCATAGTTGCCAAGATTAGGGGTCAATTATTTGGACATGGAGGACCAATTAATTACCTGGTTTTGATGGTAGCATTACTATTATTAAGCTACCAATTTGTGTCCCTATTTAGTTATCAAGAACTACTTTAAGGAACCATCAGATGTGGGTTTATCAGGAAAATCACTAGTAATTGTTATATTTTGTTACTGGCAACTGAAGCTAAGGATAATTGAAACAAAGTTATATATTAATTTATTGAGGTTTAATGGAAAATTATGGCTGAGGATAAACCAACACTAATTTCTGGAAGATCAAATACTGAGGATTTCCAAAGGAAAATTCAGAAACATACTTATGATTATGCCAGGAATTACACTGATCAATTTGATTATCTGGAATACCAGTTTGATAAGATTAGAAACCAGAAGTCACAGAGATAAGGACAAAAAGTGGCGATGAAGAGTTAGGAAGTGAGTTCTTTAGATAGTTAACTATAGTGCAACTCTTCAGGTGCAACATATCTTGTGTAAATCCCAAGTTGACAGTAGTGTGACTCTGCCAGAGAAGTAAAGATTATTTTTATAGAAACTCTTTGCTTTATTTTAATATTTTATTATGTCATATTGAGGGATGGAGATAATCATATTGCCCTCCCATTCTATCAGTGGGTATTAGATCCTGTATAATATTTTACTGGATTGTACCACTCTGGGATGCTATCTGCCAAAATCATGACAATTACCTGCGAATTATGTTGAGCATGGTACAAAGTTTAGTCCCATCTATGGTGCTTACAATGTTGGTTAAACTTAAGGGGTTTGTAAGGTTTAATTATATAAACTTGATGATAAGCCGATAGATTAAACGTTGCCCTTTCATGACATAGCGGTTTAAGGATATAATTACAATCCTATTTTTAGGTGGTTTATCAGTTCATCATTTATAAAGTTTTTTGATCTTTGCCAAAAGGTTTTATATGTTAATCAGAGACTTCCTTGCTTTCATTATTTTAAAACTTGGAATTTTATGTTAATATGGGACCCACACTATATTCATCTTTATTTTAAGATTGATAATCGATTTTGTTTTGTTTTAAGCTTAAAACTCTGCAGTAAACTCCCCAAGTTAGATGAGTTAAAGGTGACGTTAAGCCTTTTGAATTGATCCTGATGGAAAGTCTTGATACATTTTCTTGGGTACATCAAAAAATCAAATAATGGGATTCAGTACATCATTTAGGCTTGTTAAAGGAACCAATTTGGTTAACCATGTGCAGGTACTACCAACTGTCCAATCCTAGATAATTAAGAGCGTGAAGGTTGGAGTACAAAGAGGTTTAGCTATGCATGTATGCATGCCAACTTAATTTTGAAAAATATAGTGGTCACCTTTTAGCTATTACCATATATGCATATTAAAGGTATGAAGTATTAGCTAAGCTGCTAAATCTGGTAGCAAAAAAATGATCCCAATTTTAAAATTTATTCTAGGTTATTAAACGTCATGATTGCCTTTATTAACTGACTTTGAAAAAATTTCTCAATTTAACCTGTATGCTTATTTTTTCTATGTTTGTTTCCGCATAACTACAAAGCTACTGGACCAATTTAGATGAAAGTTTTTTTATTTGAAAGAGGAGTACCCCACTTAGGTCTTATCCAATTTTGTAAGGATTGGTTAATTAAGAAAAAGCTATATATAAAAAATGAATATATATATGGTTTTATGAATTGGTATATTCTTTCAGCAGAGCAATTAATGGGTATTTGATTAATTTGATAGTTCTTAAATCTGATGTCTTTCTTTTAACCTGACATCATTTTTGATAGATGGACATTGATAGGTTTACAGTAATTAATCCTATTGACTTAACTAGATAATCTCTATTATGAAAAATTTATTAAATTGAAGGTGGTTAATTGTGTGTTTAGTTTAACTCTGGGTAAACCAAAATTCACATTGGTAAATCAATAGCTTCAAATCAACTTTTTATTATATCAGAAGTTATAGTCAATAATAATTGATTGCAAGTCTAGTACTTTGGAAGACGGACATCAATAGGTTTACAGTAGTTAAACCTATTAACTTAACTAAGTTAACACCAAATTGCATAGTAAAATCATTGAATATGCTGAATAAACAAAAATAACGACTCAACCAAAACAAATTAACTCACTACATCAACTAATCACCAACTGTATACAGAAACCAGTGAGCCTATTGAATTAGCCAAATAACCACCATCTGCTTACCAAAACCAATGAGCCTATTGAATTGATTCAATTACCATCTGCCCAATAAAACTTTTTGAGCCTATCATATTGACCAGATAACAACAAACCGCTTATTTAAAATAATATAAAGAATTCCATAATACTTTTATATCATTGATACATTCTATATATGACTTTGTTTATCTTTTTTATGATTAAGAAAATGAAAACATCTTAAGATGGTTCCCAATGTTCATGATATAATAAAAAATATTCAAGGCGGGTCAACCTTGGGACAAATATACCACACTGAGAATTTTTCTAGCCAGTACAGGTTTTGAACTCAAAACCTGCACTAGGGTGGAAGCAGTTTTACCTGCCAGGCTAACCACCCTCCAATGTTCACAATATATTTATTCCAAGTTTAGTTATTTGTGATAAATTTGTTCATGAGATAATATATATATATATATAATATAAACAATAATTTTTATTTTTATATAAAAATAGCGAATTTAAAAATATTTAGAGAGTGATTTATCAAAAAATTGTGAAAAAAGAACCAACTTTGAAAACGCACCATTTTTTTTGAGAAAAAAAACTGACTTTAACTTTTTTTGACAAAAAGGTTCACCTCCAAAAAGGCACTAAAAGTGAGAATAATTTATAAAAGTCTGAATAATTATAAAACCTTTTTGTAGTTGTCTCCATGTTTTAAATTGACTTATAGAATTTTGCTCACAAAAACAAATTAGAGCTTATATTGGATTGGATCCATGTGTAAACTAAAAGAAATTAAGAATGTACAGTGTTGAGTATATATATTATAGATGGCCTCTATAAGTCAGTTTAAAATATGGGCCAGCTTCAATAAGGTTTTTATGGATTATATTTTTTTAAATTTTCTTTGGGGAAGGCTGACCATGGGATGGAAACTTTTAAATGCAACAACGACTAAGGGCCAAGATATATAAGAGGTACCCCAGAGAAGCTTTAGCTGCCTCCTGTTGCCAGCATGAATGTCATTGGAAGGAAGTGAGGTATTGTGAGAAAATGCTTTCACCACTACTGAGCACGTATAAAGAAAGGATCTGAGGTAAGGAACCATACTGGGAACTAGAATAAAACCATCTGTCATTGGCAGGATAGCAAATGGTCAAACAACCAGGCTTGGAAGTGGTCCATAAGGTGTGAATGAAAGCAACGCACAGCTACCCAGAGGGTTGGAGTAGAGCCCAAAATTGTTTCAAGGACAACCATATTTATAGTCCACATAGCAATTATCACAACTAAGATGCAGAGAGAAGAGGGTATGGAGGAAGTCAAGGAAAAGCAAAGATGCCTTAGATAGGCTGAACATCTGTGTTTGTTACAGGCAAAAGATACGTTAAACCTAGCGCCAGATCACATAGGAAACTGGACACTCTTCTAAGCGGTCTATTAAAGTCCCATGTTGGTAACACAAAACAATCAAAGAAAGAGAAGCGTTGGATCTCTCCGCCATATGGTATAACCACTTCAGGCAGCGCCACACATGGGTAAAACCTGTGGCTGTAAAAGAGGGTGGTGGGTGTACTTCTAGATATTTTTCTGGGTTTCTAGGGAGTACAGGATGTCTAACATGTCAAGATAGTCCACTCAGGCCATGTTAGGGGGACTACTGGGTACTAAATAGTTCAGAACAAATTGCCCATGGACTTTTCCAGGATTTCACCAAATTATCATATCTCCAAAAAATCCACTACATCAATCCCCCTGATATTATCAGAAGGAGCGAGCAATATATCTCAATCTATCAAGGTTAACTATCAATCTAATCCCAATCAATTGATTGAAGATTTGATCATGCAGAGATTAATTCACTCTTATAGATTATAAACTGTTAAAAAGACTAAAAATATTCCCTCTTTTTATAAATAAAAAGGAGGTTGATTTATAACCTGTCTTCTACTTTTAAATTATTGCTTTTTTGGAGAAACTACCCAACTTAACTTTGAGAGAAAACCTGCCATTTTTGAAGTGCAATTCAAAACTTCAAAAGTGGTGCTCACTACAGGGGCACTCTGAGTTACGCACCAGTGACAATGTCTATCACTATATGGATTCTCATTTTTCACCTGACGAAGCTCAAGACCAAGAGCAAGGCAGCATTTTATGATGGGTCCGTTCAACTGGAGCCCAAATCCCAAGATTACCCTCCACGTTGGAATTTTGGGTCAACTTGAAATTTTATGGTCCTAACTTAAGCTTTACCTCAGAATTCAAAATACCGCCTGAGGTTTTACAAAATATTATCAATAAACTGCTTGAAGGAGCCTTAATCCCTAGAATTTGTTCTACCCAATCTTGATCTCATGCTGTACCTTCTATATTTCAGGAAGTGCTGCAAACCTCTCAAAAACAGGAATTGGCCCTGAGCAATATTTGCACCAACTCGTACATCCTACCTTATACCATTTATTACCTGTAGTTGGAATGCACCACCAAGGGATGCTCAATTTACTAGAAGGACTACAAGTCTTGAATAATCATATTTACAAATTTTTCAAGTTGGCCTCTGAGTTTAGCCAAGATAATCGTGATGCTATCATTAAATTGGGTCTTCCTCAACAAAGTACATCAGCAGCTCATTCAGCTCAATTATGGGATGTCTAATTTTGTTGATGTACAGTTTCCCAAGAAAATTCAGGAGATTCAGAGAGAATGGAGAGAGGGTAATTCCCAACTCTCTGCGTGTAGTCATTCAATGGAGGAGGAAATTAGAACCTGTCTCTTCCAATTGGAACAAATGTATTCAGGAATTCAATTCTGGGTTAATGAAGTAGAGAAAGCCTCTGGAAATATGGGCCCCCCTGGGGTTGAAGGACCTCGTGGTCCACCTGGGGGTGTAGGACCCTGTGGACCTCCCGGAGCTGATGGGCCCATGGACCCCCAGGGAGTGTAGGGCCTTGGGGACCCCCAGGCGCGGATAGACCTCGGGGACCTCCAGGTGCTGATGGGCATTCAGGATCTTTCCAGAAAATTGACTCTCTTGAACATGATGAACCACTTGCTTGAACAATTCTCTAAATCGGACAAAGAGTGTAACCTAACCCCCAATGGGGTACCAATCAATCCCCTCTTGTTGCTTCAGTCATTATCCAACGGATTGATTAATCTGTGGAAATGGGCCAAGGATACTGATATCTTACTACATGCTTGAAAATCAAAAGGGGAGCTGCTCCAAGCGAAAATTGAGACACTGGAACTCAAGTACAATGCACAGCAGGAACAGATTTTTAAGCTATCTCGCCGATTAGATGAGAAAGTAGGCATGCTGATCTGAATTGTTGGATTAGTGAAGTTCATAATGAAGCTGTTGGTCCTTACCCTCAATTTTCTTTTCAAATTTCAGATCTCACCTCTTATGTTTCCACTCAATTAGAACAACCTGGAGTGCATGTTTTGACCACCAATGCTTCAATGAGTTTCAAGCCAGTATTGAAGGACAAATACTCACTGAGGGAAGGCAACATTAATTTTTTCTCTATCTTTATAAAAAGGTATTAAGTGAGGCCACAGATCACCAAAAGATGAATTACTTGCCTAATTGCCTTACTCAATTGGCTCAGAATATTATGGCTCCCCACTTAATGACTTGCTCTACTTGGGTCAGGTCAAAGAAGCGTTGATAAAATAATTTAGGAGTGAGCAAACCTTATCCTCACAAAAGCAGGCTTTTATGGGTATAGGCCCCACCAAAATGAATCTATCAAAGACTTTACTCATCAGTTCTATTGGGAAGCTCAAACTCTAGTATCCTGTGGTCAGTTAAACTTGGATGATGCAATTACTGCAGTTCTGTTGGCTTTTACTTTGAGGACATGAATGCAAGTTTATCTAATCAGTGTAAAAAAGAATTTACAAAGTATTTTGAACATTAAGGAGGCCTTATTGGAATTGCCTCCTCAATTCTTCATAAACCCTGAGTTTATGATTCCCCTAGACTTAATCGCCCCAAAGTCTACGCCATTCCTGAGAACACTAGGGCGATCCAGTGTAACTACTGTCATCACTATTTCCATACCGAGGGTTGTTGTCTTAAAAAGGAAGCAGATGAGAAGAAGAAAAGAGATAAGCCCAATAAGGTTCTCCACCTTGATAATGATATGAGTGCACAGCAAGAGCATCAAAGTTCGATTAGTGTAATAAAGATGAACCTTCTTCTTATTCCTTGCCCTCCTTGTTGGCATTATCCTCTCAGTTTGGAAGCACCATTACCCATATTGACTTCTGAGTGAATCAATTCAATGCCAATGCTATCATAGACACTGGATCCCCGGTGAACGTTGTCTCATCAAAATTGGTCAAACGGATCAAATTAACACCAATATTTCTTTATGAAGAATATGGCACAGCTGGACCTCAGAGTACTCAATCTATTAAGATTTTTTGTACCTCCCCCTGAAAATTGGGAAATTAACTTTTACCATCCCTGCCATTATACTTGATAAATTGAGTTACAACCTACTTTTGGGGACTCAATTTTTACAAGAATTTGATGAAATTACTAATATCCCTGACTTGTCGTTATCTCCTGGGGTATAGAGTTCCCTTACTTTTATCCAATCATGCTTCTACCCAATGTTGGTTATGTCTGCTAGAGGGAACAAAAAGGTCTTATACAATTCAATATCACGTTGAAGATCCTCATGTAATATTACCTCCTACATTGGCTGACATTGAAGAGGGAATGCCTATTTTCTCCCCTGAGAAATTAGTTATTCCACCAAAATCACAAGTAATTGTTAACACTTCTTTGCATTTTTCGATTCTCAAGGGACATTTGTTACAAGTTCAAGGCACTGTCAATCCTTCTGTTAAAGAGCTCTTGCCTTGTCCCGGAGTATTGGATTATGCTTATTCAGGATCATTATTGGTCTTAATGAAGACCCTTATCAATGAGCCAAAACTGGTAGATAGAGAGCATCCAATTTCTTATGTCAAGTTACTGCCCTTATCTCATATCTATGATGTTAAATCCTTCAGGAGTCTGCAAGACTTTGGATTAGAAAGTGATCAGGAAATCCTTACTGTGGGTCCTGCTATTGGAACACACCTATCTAGTGAACAGGAGAAACAAGTGCTTCAATTGTTAGATGAATATTCCGACATTTTTGCTAAGCATACTTATGATTTTGGGAAGATGAAAGGAGTGATGCACTCTGTTGAAACTAGTGATCACCTTCCTATTCGTGCAAAGCCCTATCATAAATCTAAAGTAGAAGAAGCTCAGGTTACCAAGGAGTTGCATCAATTGTTGGAGGCTGGATTATTGAAACCAGAAATAGTCCTTAAAGCATCCCCAATGTTATTTGTTGAGAAGAAAGATGGTTCTCATCAAGTTGTGATGGATTATCATTGATTGAATGCTATTACTTGACGGTATTGTTATCACTTACCTAGGATTGATGATTCTCTTAGGTTGTTAGCTGGATCCACCTATTTTTCGGCCATGGACTTAGCCAGTGGATACTGGCAAATCAAGTTATCACCAGAAGATCGTTCCAAGTGTGTCCTGATATCGAGTGAAGGGTTGTTTGAACCAACTCATATGCCTCAAGGACTAAGTAATGCCCCAGAAAATTTCCAAAGGGCCATGGGCAGTATGCTACGGGATCTAAAGCTTACTTGTGTTCTGGTATATCTTGACGATATTAACACGTTATCCAAAACTTTTACTGAGCATTTAAACCATCTAAAAGAAGTTTTCAGCCGAATTTGGGGCTCTTCCTTAAAACTCAAACCCTCCGAATGCTCATTCTTTCAAAACGAAATGGACTTTTTAGGACATCAGGTTTCAGCTAAAGGGATTCAACCCCTCTCAGACAAAGTTCAAGCAATCCAAAAAATGCCTCCTCCCTCTTTTTTTCAGGATTACTAAGTCTTTCTTGGCAAGGTTGGGTATTACTGACAATTTATTCCCAACTTTGCTGATATGGCTGAACCCTTATTTCACCTGTTTCAAAAAGGAGTGTCCTTTGAGTGGGGGTCAGCTCAAGAACAGTCATTCAATTCTATGCGTGCCGCCTTGATCAAGGCACCTGTTCTAATTCATCCCCAATTTGATAAGCCTTTCTTTTTACATACTGATGCAAGCAATGTCGCTATTGGGGCTATCTTATCTCAGTGTGATGAAGAGAAGAATGATCATCCTGTTGCTTTTTATAGCAAAACTTTGTCAAAGGCTTAACAAAACTATAGTGTTACTGAGCTTGAATATTTGGCAGTAATTCTACTAATCAAGCACTTCCGTCCCTTCTTATATGGTAACCAATTCACTGTTATTACTGACCATTCCTCCTTACAATGGTTGCAGAACATGAAGGATCCTGACGGGAGGTTGGCCTGTTGGGCTTTAAGGCTGCAAAATTACAATTTCTCCATTGTTCATCGCTCAGGGGCTCAGCACCAAAATGCTGATGGGCTGTCCAAACTTCCTATTCTGACCTTAGAACTAGAAAAAGAAGAACGCTTATATAATCTTATTGGATGACCTGAGTTATGGGATCGAGAAGCTGAAGAGGATCAAGCTTTTCTAAAATCAATTACCAAAGATACTATGATTCAAGATGGAGCTTTGTATAGGAAAGTCAAATCCAAGTGGTTGCCCTTTCTGCATCCCAACTCTAGATTCCATGCTGTCATGGAAGGACATGAGAAAGTAGGCCATAGTGAATTAAAGAAGACTTAAGAATGGTTGAAGACTCAATACTATTGGAACAACATGACTGAGTTCATTTGAGAGACCCTTGACTCATGTCTTATCTGTAAAAGCCATGGAACTACCAACCCTACATATCAAAATCAAGTTATTCTCTCAACTAAGGCGTTTTAGGTGGTCAGCATTTATGTTGTAGGTCTTTTTCCTTGGGGATTGCATAGCCATCAGTATATCATTATAACTGTTGACCATTTAACCAAATGGGTTGAGGCCATTTCCAATGCTAGCCCTTTGGCTAAGGCTACAGCATTATTACTATATCGGCATATCATTTCTCAACATGGGTGTCCCAAGGTCCTTATGTCAGATAATGGAACTAACTTCACCTCGCAACTTATACAGGAGTTATCAAAATTATTTAACAAAACTCAGCGATTTATTATCCCATGTAATCATCTACAAATGGGGCCATTGAACGAGTTAATGGGACCCTGGTCTCAATTTTTAAGAAAGATGGCATCCACTGACCCAACTCGGTGGAATTTTTTATTTGCCTAGTGCCTTGTTTGCTTATTGGATAAGCTATCACCACTTTATCAAGATGTCCCCATTTAAGTATATATATGGGCGGGATCTTTCAGTCACTTCTAGTGTTCAGACAATCCTTGAAAAAGCATCCCAGAAAATTCTGGTTTAATTATGAGGAATTTAACTGATGAGATTATCCATTCTCAGTCTCAAGCAATGAATTCGGGTGAAACAACCACACAAAAAGAGACTCAAAGAAGCAATCAACACAAACCTGTCTTACCTGAATACCAGATTGGGATTATGGTATGTACTATCATTCTTGGCCTGGTGGAAGAACTGAAAAGTTGGGAACTAATTGGTCTGGTCCCTATAGAGTTATATAAAAAAAGGATTAGAGTATTTGATTGTTCATAATGATACTGGTATAGTGGTAAATTGTATTCATCCTAGGTTTTTGAAGTCATCCTCCGCCGCGATTGAATCTTGAGGGGGGAAGTGTTGGGATTTCACCGAACACATAACTTCAAAAAATACACTACATCAATTTCCCTGACATCATCAGAAGGAGCGAGCAATATATCTCAATCTATCAAGGTTAACAATCAATCTAATTCTGATCAAATGATTAAAGATTTGATTGTGCAGAGATTAATTCGCTCTAATAGATTATGAACTGTTAAAAAGCCTATAAATATTCCCTCTTTTTTAAAAACAAAAAGGAGGTTGATTTATAACCTGTCTTCTACTTTTAAATTATTGCTTTTTTGGAGAATCTGCTCAGTGTAACTTTGAGAGAAAACCTGCCATTTTTGAAGTGCAATTCAAAACTTCAAAAGACTTCCTGTTTGTTTTGAAGAGTAAGGAGACCCATATGCAAAATATGACCACTGACACTGATCCTCCATTCTGCAATCCACATATTAAGGAGGATCCTTTTAAAGAGGGCAGGGGTCCCATGCAAGCATGCAGAAGATGGGTGGGAGGTCATATAGGTAAGAAGAGAATTAGGGTGGGTAAGGTTGCGGAGGTTGAGGGTTCAGGCAAAGTTGGATCATGCCATACGCAACCAGTGTTGGTTTGTGATTTTGAGATTGGTTAATGAAGCAATCCATGTGCCCAGGATCCTGGATGCCTGGGCCACGTAGTTAAGCAGGCCCATTCCCCTTCTTTGGCATAGACCAAAAAGGACTTCTAGTCGCACAGGGGGAGGGTGACCTATCCAAAGATATCTATGTATGATGGCATACAAAAAAGCAAAGAAGGATGGGGAGAAGGTGATGGCATGAGCCGCAAACCATACTTTTGACAGGAGAATAGCGTTGGCAAGCACTACTCTACCTGTCAGGCTGAACTGGTGATCCCATAAGTGTTCAATGCACTCTGTAACGTTAGCTAATATGTGGTGCTCCATCATCAATGTGGCATACCCACCCTACTCCAGCCATACTACCAGGTGACGCACCAGGCCCTCAGTGGGTCTGGACACAAAATGGAGCAATTGAGGGGTAAAATGGGGTGATAAGCTGGGTAATATGGGAAGAGACTGAGCAGCTGGATTGCTACGATTGAGGGACTCCAGAAACCAGTGGACTTAATATCTACCAAGGAGGTTGATTTCAGCTTTGAATGCATTGAGGGCAGCATTACTGACCCTGGAGGAACTCCAGATAGTGGACTCCAATGCACGTGCATCATGGTTGCTAGACACCCCAACTACACAATTGTCCACAAATGCAAGCACCCTAACTGGTGCTTGGCCTTGCACATGGACACCAGTAAGCATTCACTTACACTGCGGAGAAGTGTTTCAAGGCTGAAGTTGTATAAAAGTGTGTTCAAAGGGTCCCCTTTATGGAGACCCCTTTGATGGCAAGCTTGATTGGTTAGGAAACCTAGTCCCCACACTGCCATTGTGGCTGATTTGGTGAGCATCATTGCCCAACTGATGAACTGTGGGGAAGGTGAAACCAGTGAAAGCAGGCTTTGAGGTAATTACAGTTGACCTTATCATAAGATTTTTGTTGTTTTAAGAACACAAGTGCCCTAGTAGCTAGAGATTGGCAGACATTGGCCATGGTGTGTTTACTGTCCCAGATCAACATTTTGGAAATAAAGCCAAATTGCTCCGGGAAGATTAACTCAGAGGCAATTCCACTAAACAGTTAGCCATTATTTTGGTTAATAACTTAGTATTGGTGTTAGTGAGAAAAATAGGGTGCCAGTTTGCCAAGTCTAGCCTATCCCCCTTTTAAAACAACATTACCATGTAAGCCTCTTGGCCCCCTGGGTGGATTTGACTTTAGGAGACATTTGTTCTTTGAGGCTAGCATTAGGGGGATAAAGTATTAAATTTTTATTTTGTAAACCTCATATGGAATCTCATCTGGTCCTGGGCTCTTCCAGTGTGGTGCACCACAAATGGCGAACCAGAGTTTATCCTGAGTTATTAAATTCATGAGCTTTGGGTATCAGGAAATGGTGCAGATGTGTGCACCAGTGAGAAAATCATCAATTTTGTTAGGATCAATTGGGTCAGCCCTGTATAATTTGGAGTAATACTTTGAACTTTAGTAGATAATTCAGCCAGCGTTTCTACAATGAATTTGTCCAAGCGCATTACCTGTGTGCAGGCCAAGTTTTGGTATGAGCAGAAAGTTGGTGGGAAAAAAATATGCGGAGCATTTTTTGCCTGCAGTGATATTCTTTGCTTTGTACTAAACATAAACGTGATGTTTGATTCATCTGATTAGCACGTTAAGAAGTATAGTACTTTGTCCCATTTACAACCCCAATCAAGGCTGACCCTGCCCTGAAGACATTATTTTCCAGGTGGTCCACCTCTTCCAGGGCGTATTTAATGACTTCTAAGGCAGCCCAAGAGCACCATGACAAGATATGACATGCTTAAGATTATGGCTGCTTTGAATGCTGACCAAGTTGACAAGGGATCAGCACAGAAAGGAGTTTCCAACTCCTGCGTCAAAGTGGTGGTATCCATACAACATGAAAATGCAGGTAGTGTGAGATCAGCGGGGAAAAGTTTACTCCATTTAGGTACCTATGGCACTGGGCTTGACAGAGTAAATGACACCAAGGCTATCCTGTGGTCAGAGAAATCAATTTTTGTCATTTTGAAATGTGAGATCCAAGAGCAAAAAATAAGTGGGACAATAAATAAAACTATGCGGGGCATAGATATCATATGCCCATTGTACAAATGGGATGTGACATTTTGAGTAGTAATGGCGATTGCTTGGGGATGGTAGCAAAAAGAACCAAGGTGGCTTTCATAAACCAAATTTTGATGTGCCCCTGCGGTGGATTAGACAAAGGAGGCCAGCAGTTGGTAGTTGGGATTTCCCAAAAGTTTCAGTCTCCAGCCACAAAGGAATTATAGGGAAGGGGAAGAGAGGCCACAGCTGAGAGAAATTCCTGGTGAAACTGCACACAGTCAGGGCGTATATGTTAATAATTGTGTGCAAATTAGCATCTCATAAAAAGGAAATGACCAGAACACATACTTTTAGATAAATTGTTTTTTCTAGAAATTTAAAATTACAGTTCACCAATATCAGCACCCCACAGTGAGGCGACCAAAAGAAATGGGAGGTGAGGAGCATGGTTTTTTATATGTCCTTGGCAATTAGTGGACATTAGTTTCCTGAATTTCCAGGATGTCCTCAGGTAAATTATTTTAGGAAACTCAGTTTTTTAGCCCAGGATGAAGAGGCCTTGAGTCTGGCAATGTTCAGCGTTCCTCTGGAAGTTTTGAATTATACTTCCTATGGGGCAGGTTTTCTCTCAAAGTTACTTCAAGTGGATTCTCCAAAAGCGATAAATTAAAGCAAAAATAGGTTAAAAATCGACTTAATTCTTTATTAATGAAAGGATGGGATATTTATAGGTTTTGATTTAGTTCATAATCTATCAGTGCTTATTAATCTCTGTGCGATCAAATCTTTCAATCAATCAATCAGGATTAGGTTGATCATTCTAATTAACGTTGATAGATTGAGATAAATTAAGCTTTCCTTCAGATGAAGCTAGGGGAATTAGAGGGAGTAGAATCCCTGAGGACAAGAGAATTTGGCAAAATCCTGACACTTCCCCCATCAAGATTTGATTGTGGAGGAGGGGGAAATTTCTAAAACCTAAGGTGAATACGATTGATCACTATGCCAGTATCAACATGAACAATTGAATACTCTAGTCCTTTTCAAAATATATCTTGATAAGGGCCAGACCAGTTGGTTCCTAAATTTTCAGTTCATCCACCAGGCCGAGAGTGGTAATACATGACATACTCTACAATTTGGTATTCTGGTAAGGCGGGTTAATGATGATTGGCTCTTTGAGTCTCTCTTTAAGTGGTTACTTCAATTGATTTCATAACTTGAGCTTGAAGACAAATTATCTCATCTGCCAGATTTCTCAAAATTAGATTAGTGTTTTCTGGTATGCTTTCTTCAAGTATGGCTTGAACACTAGAAGGGACTGAGGGGTCTCGCCCATATAGGCACTTGAAAGGTGACATCTTGATAATTCAATGATAGCCTATCTGATATGAAAATAAGGAACTGGGCAAGTAAAAATTCCTCTGAGATGGATCAGTAGAAGCCATATTTCTTAAGATTGAAACTAGAGTTCCAT
>JAKSZP010005908.1:0-46208 GCA_022478985.1 Massospora cicadina | reverse complement strand
GTAATCTTTATTTGCTCTGAATCAGAATTGTAAGGGAGATCAGGGAGGTTATTTGGTCCTTTTCAAATGGTCCAAGCTAAGATCTATAATCGTTATAAATCAGGGATTCTGTAGCTGGCTTAGTAACTTGATCAAATAGGATTTGCTCGCCGCATAGCTTGGGTTTAAACCCTCAATATTAGGGAGTTTTGGGTGAGTAATATGTGACCGCATTAGGTAAGGATTGTCCCCAACCTCAAGATGTCTGAAAATTTGTTGAGGATTGTCCCCAATAATGGTTTCAGCTATTTTGACGGCTCAGGTTCGATTCCCATCATCTACCTCATCCAAACAACCAATTTGGGTTGAATCCTGACACCCACCACCAAGAGCCACTTTCTACTTAATGATTTTTCTTAAGAACTTACAAGAACATGAAGCCCAAATCTGCAGTAGGGAATCTTGTCCTAAGCTTCTACCACTCAAAGAGATGTTGAACAGCAAACTTACAATCTTAAACAGCAATTGGCTTAGGCCTTATTTCATCCTGGAGTGTTTATGACTTTTCTTTCCTAAAAAACTCGCAGCTCTTTTCCACTTTGGAAAATAATCATGCTCTAATACAAAAGGTTTCTTTAAAGATTAAGGTCTTACTAGAAAAGGCCAAAAGTTTAACTCGTCGATTTACTGAATATGAGAAGGAGGTTTAAAGTTTTAAAAGCGCTATAGAAGGGGATCATCTTTTAAGGCATTCTACAAGCGTTTAGCTCAAGTTAAGAAATTTTGTGTTCAGGTTAATACTGATCTACAAGCTCAAGGGTTTCTACCACATGCTGATTTTGGATGCAATTTAAAAAAAGGAGGATCTTATAGCTTTTCTTTCTCATACCCATCATTTTTGGATACAAAGATTTCAACTCACTTGGAAAATTTGATAAAGTCACAGGAGAGATTAGCAATAACAATAGAACATTACTAAATTGGGTGGATTTATTAATGGGCAATGGGCCAAATGGTAAAGCATCAAAGGGTAAGAAATATTTTGGAGCAAAGCCAAAATACATGAACGCAAAGAAGCCACAAACCTAGATACCGTTGGGGTTCAAAGAATTTACAACAAAGCAAAACTCTTATCTAAATCTGATATTCTCAATCCCAATTGCCAGTAAATCACACAAGTTCTGCCTCTACCTAGGGGTAAAATCACCTATCTTGTGGGAGATAGTGGGCGAGGCACAGGCCATCCTTTTTCCCAAACAGTTTATGTAACCACCCACACAATCCACCGCGGATGGATTTATATTGGCTTTGAGACAGAAGACAATTCAGACACCGCCATGAAATTTAAGATTAAAATTGATCTCTTCAAAGGAAAACGTGATTTGCGCACCATTTGCACTCAATGGAACAAAGCAAAAACATTGTGCATTTTATTCAACTCACTTCCAACAAACTTTCAAATAGTTTATTGAGGAGGAACTACACGCTGGGCTTAGCCAACTATGGTGAAATTAAACAAATCAAAATGCAGCAAATTTACTAAATGCCAGGCCTGTGCAGAGGCAAGGCAATTACCATCATTACCTCACTCTCAAAGTACTTGAGGACTTCAAAATCCCTCATACTGAAGTATACCATTTCCTAGATGGAGTTGTTTCCAAGGTGTTCCGCGTTATTCCAAAAGCGCACCACCTATATGCAACCACTGTAGGGCCCTAGGGCACAAAGCCACACATGTCCACTAAAGGAGGGCCTAATGGTCCCTAATTTCTGCAATTACATGATGGGCAAAGACAATATAGACTTCACAAAAATCACAGACATCAAAAATGTTGCTTCTAGGGATAGGAAGGCCAATATAATCATAGATCCAGTTTCAATCAAAGTGCTCAAGAAAGTGCAGAAGTCCCACAAATGGGCCCTGGGCAAGGCAGCATTACTCACGTCCTACTCCATATTGTTGGCCAGAGCCAAGATGATATGAAGTAGATTTTCCGCACCAGTCAATCACATCAACCAGACCAAGAGCTCACAATCATCAAAGATTCGCCAGAAAATCTAGATATTACAAAATATCACAAATTCTTTGAACAATTCAAATCCATCAACAACATGCAGGCTGGATCCAAACACTCAGGGACCAATTCTAAAACCCCTTAGAGAAACACTCATTAACATGGAACAAAAAGAATTACTGTGACGGTCAAGGAGCTTCCTGACTGCCACATAGCCCTGACCCCCCTAAGGTGGGGATTAAGGCTCTTAGTAATATCAATAGCAATAATAAAATTGTAGGGTTTGAGAGCAATGGACCTTTTAAATGGCATTCTGACAAATAAGTTGCTGACAAATCAATTAAACACTAGAGCAGAGGTGGCAAGAGCTGATGTAAATGGTGATCAGGCTAATTAAAGGCCGATTACCTGAGCTTTTTCAAAACAAGAAATAATGAGGACAATGGCAAAGGGAAGCCCGGCGAATCAGGGGCTGCCAAGCTTAAAGATGACAAAATTGAAAGTATTGAGAGTCAAGGTGAGCAGCGGCCAAGTGAATCAGAAGTTGCCAGAAAACTTTTAATGTTTTTTAATTTAAAAGTTTTTGATAAGGTTGACATGAAAATTCTGAGCTCTGATTAGTCCCCAACAAACAAAATAAATGCGGAAAATTTTCTGTAACGCCAGGGGTACCTAACGAATGGTCTATAATGGGCCCATATGGGAATATTGGAGGCCAATATTCTTGAAATAGGCCCTCAGACAGCCCATCACCCGTAGACTCCATGAAAACAAATTCCCCATATCCCATATCACTTACTAACATACATAAAATCAGAATAAGGTGTATAGGGCAACTTTGTCTTCTAGTTTTTAAATAAAAACATCAAAAATTGAAAAAATAAATTTTTTGAAATCATTTATTGATATTTTGGAGAAAACCCCTGGACTTTGAGTGACAAATGGACCATTTCTTGTCTTTTGACAGAGCAGTCATCTCTCACTACACCCTCTCTGGCGGACAGAATGTTCTC
The DNA here is from genome assembly GCA_022478985.1 of Massospora cicadina. NCBI lineage: Eukaryota > Fungi > Entomophthoromycota > Entomophthoromycetes > Entomophthorales > Entomophthoraceae > Massospora > Massospora cicadina. The sequence continues at coordinate 43,201 of JAKSZP010005908.1, read as the reverse complement.
CTTAGCGTTAGCATTATCCTTACCATATTCCAAGGATATATCATTAATTGCCTTTAAACCATTGAACAAAGGACATAACCACAGCTGCACTCTCCTGTTTGTGGGCACTCACTTGGGCCCTCGTGCCCAACTGTTTTGTTGCAATGTGGAAGGACTCCATTCATCACACTAGACGAAGTCCATTTAATCTTATCTTTCTTTTATGGAAGGAATGGGGAAACCATACAATAAAACCCTAACCGCTTATAATGTACACATAACCACTCTCCTGATGGTTATCTTTTCCATCCTGTTACTGCTAAGGGAAGCCGCTCTCCTCCTCCTGTCCCTATGGAACTCTATTGATTATGTCCAACATATTGACACCACGTCCAAGTTTAGACAAGCACTAACCCCGGAGGAGCTGAGTGTAATGCACAGAACCTTCTCTCGCATCAAATTGCAGGCCTACCACCTCATGGCCACTGGGGGAACAACAGCAGTGACACTCCAGATCACCCAGGTGATTGTGGACCTGCCAAAAAACCTGTCCATCTGGCTCACTGACCTCTTGGAAACACAGCTAGCCCCCTAAAACTCTCTGTAGGACTGCCTCCATTTGATTGAAAGAGCCACCAACCTAATTGACTCTCAGGATGCCACCTGGGAAGCGCTATTGGCCCTCAGCTAAGGGAGAATGTCTGTCAAGGAGTATGCTCAGCTGTTTCAGCACCTAGCCAAAGCCACAAAAGCAACTCCTTCCCAGCTCGCATGGATGTTTAGACAGAACCTTCACCTGGAAATCCTCTCAGCTATGGCTGCTACCCACCCGGGGGCAACCTTGGAGGAAAAGGTCACTGTTGCCTCCCAGGTAGAGAGCCAGCTAGACTTGGTCCAATCCAGGGTTCCTGTACCCGGGAACCCATGGTAGATTCTGCAGATGACACACGGAGTCAAAGCCCATCTCAAATCATGTTGGGCAACATGAGCAGGTGGGCTCCAGTAAAACTGCCCCACGCCCTGCAGCTCCTGCACCAGAAACTCCCATCAGCTCGGACAGTTCACTTACAACCTTTGACTGACCCCCACTTGCAAACTTCACTCAATAAAGAAAAGGTTCCTCTTATCTGTTTATTGCATTTACTTTGAAGCAAAAAAAGAAAGGGAAAGGTGTTAAGTTAGAAAAATTGTGGGCGCTAGTGGATACTGGAGCTGAAGAAAACTAACTATACTGGGAGTTAGCCAAGAAATTGAAAGTACAAATGCAAGAAATCGGCATTTTGACTCTTGTGGACACCTCCAAGTCATCAGAATACTTGGAGATTTAGCTTATGATTAAGCTTTAACAGGGACTCAACCACTTCTAGGAAGACTTTTGCGCTATCTAGAACCTTCCCCACCTCTCTTTCTGGGCATGAGATGGTGTCACAAGTACTCCCCACACTTTGATCTAGAGGAGGGCCAGGTTGCGCTTTACCCCAAGGATCAAGAGCATATAACGTTAGAATCCTTTACCTTGGGCAGGAGTTGGCCTGGCGTGAACTCTGTGCACCTAGGGACGGAGATGGAAATGGTAACAGGGGAATTCAGAGACTATAACACCTGTTCCAGAGAAGTGTTGCTGCCACCTGCGCTCCACAGGGCCCTTTTGCATTCTTGTTCAAGTTCAAAGGGAATGCTGAGCTCCCAAAAGGAAGCCCAGTGTACCACTGAACCCCAGAGCAAGGGAAGCCCTAAACTAATATGTAAAGGATATCTTGGAGTGAGGGATAATTGTGCCTTTGAAATCACCAATGGTGTCTCCCATCCTCCTGGTCCCCAAGGCCAACGGCAAGCTCAACCCCTGTGTTAACTACCGCCACATGAACGCTATAACTGAAACAGACCCCTATCCCATCCTGCTGATGTCGAGAATCTCTCAGATGAATGTGGGAAGCCAAAGTTCTCAAAGTTAGACCTTGTTGACGCCTTTAATCAAGTGCCAGTAGTACCTGAGAACCAACAATACACGGCCATCAAATGTCACCTAGGGGTATATGAGTCTAAGGTCATGCCATTAGGTCTTTACAACGCCCTGGCCATCTTCCAAAAGACCATCAACCATGCCCTATGCGACTTAATTGAAAAACTCTTTGTTGCATACAAAGATGACATCCTGGTGTTCTCCATTTCTCATGAGATGCACACGGTGGATGTCAGGAAGGTCCTCAGTTAACAGGATAAGGCTAACCTGTGATTAAAGCCCTCAAAATGTGAGTTATACATGGGCTTAGTATCTTATCTAGACAAAGTTGTTACTGAAAAGGGAATGGCCATCTTCCCAGACAAGCTGACAGCAGTGAAGGAATGGGTAGTGCGAATAAATAAGACTGAGGTGCGCAGTTTCTTAGGGATAGTGAATTTCCTGAGTAGAGATATCAAGGACCTATCAGAATCAGAAGCCCCGCTTACCTGACTGACCGGGCAAGTCCCTTTTTGATGGGGAGAGGAGGAAAAAATGGCGTTCCAGGACATCAAGGAGGCCCTTCTCACAGCACCAGTCCAAGCACACCCAGACGCTGACTGTCCATTCATTGTGAGACAGATGTGTCCAATTTTACCATTGGGGCTGTCCTCTTGAAGACAGGTGAGGATGGTTTGGAGCACCCAGTATACTACTTCAGCAGGTAGATGCTACCAGTGGAAACAAAAAACCCCATCTATGACAAGGAACTTTTGGTGATCGTCACAGCACTAGATGAGTGGAAGCATCATCTGTTGTACACACACCACCCATTCAAGATCTGGACTTACCACAGGGCCCTGGAGATCCACAAGAGCCCCTGTAGGATGAACCAGAGACAAGCCCGCTGGCATCTAGAGCTGTCTCAAAATGACTTCAAGATAGAATAAAAGCCCAGGGAGATCAACTTACACCCAGACCTACTTAGCTGGGACCCAAAAATGATCTTCTTGAAGGAGGAGCTGGATGTGTTCAACATGGCTACAATGCTCGTTCCCCAGGTGTTTGCATTGATACAGGAAGAACGCTCTGACTTAACAGAGAGGATTTGGACAGCCCAACATTTCGCCAAAATTGGGGACAAGGTCAGGAAAGAGATAGAGGCAGGGAACCCCAGCAAAGGCTACAAGAATTATAGAAAGGAGGGGGGCCTCATCATGCACCACTACCGCCTATGGGTCCCAACACTCAAGCTTCAAACCAAGATAATGGAGTTATGTCATGACCACCCCCTGGTGGGACACCCTGGTGTGGGGAAAACAATTGAGCCGATATGCGAGAACTACTCCTGGCTGGGACTAGCAGGAACTGTGAGAGGGTATACCACACGCTGCCTTACCTATGCCTGATCAAAGCCATCTCAAAGCAAACCTGCAGGGAAGTTATAACCACTGCAGATTGCATAAATGCCGTGGACCTCCCTTAATATGGATTTCATCACCAGGCTCACAAAATTAGGGGCTATGATGCTGTCATGGTGGTAGTGGACTGACAAAACAAAATATGCTTAGTTCTTCCCATGCACCTCTAAGGTCATGGCGAAGGCCATGTTAGAAATCTTTGTGAGGGAGGTCTTTGCCCTGACATGGACTCCTGGACAAGATCATCTCAAACAGGGCTCTTTAGTTCATCTCTAAGTTCTTGGATCACCTCCTGGAAAATCTTAATATTAACCATGTGTAAGTCCCAGGGAACGTCCCCTGTGTGTGGATTGGGTACTCCTCCCATTTATGAGTAAAAAGGTTCTGAAGAGGGTGGCTGTACCTCTATTTACCCAGGGTGACCTCGCCCATGTGGTAGATGAGTGCTGGGTAACAGCTCTCCCTCTTTGGATCCCTCCCCCAGTGCCCATGCTCACCTTGGCTGAACTTGTCCACTGGATTAGGAAATCTGCGCTGAGATCACCAAAATGAAGTCAATTGGTCTGAACTGATTGAAAACAAGCCTGAAAAATGGAAACCCATAGTCAAAAAGGGATGAAGATTTAATTATCAGCCAAAATTTCTGACAGTTTTTATTCAGCCAGCAGTGCAATTGTTGAAACTAACCCCCTCTCAAGATTGACGATATGATCCCTGACATTCAGGTAGTAGCATTGGAAACCATCACCAATAGTTTGAAGCTCCCATCTGGAAAACTGGGAGTTGCAGCCAGCACAAATCTTTTGACCAGATGAATGGCCCATCGACTGGGCACGAGCAGGTTGGGCATCCCAAACCCATTCCCAACCAAATTGGGACCGCCCCTACATAGGGTGGCACTGGGGAATCCCGTTTCTCATCAGGCCAGATGATATTGCACCAACTGCTGGAAACACAGTCAAGCCTCAGTTCAGGCGTTTGAGGTCAAACTGACAGCAACTCGGCCTGCTGCTGAATTCTTTGATGTCAGTTCCCATTGAGCTTATCTTCCCCATCCCCAAAAAATTTGCCAGTTAGGTCAAACTTGAGGGACCCAATCCCTTTCTTGTTCCCGCATCAATTGACCACTATTTAATCAGTGGCATTACACTGAGAAAGTTGTTGGTCAATTTTCTTCACTTTCCTTTTGATAAAATTCTGCTGCTAAAAACTATCAATCTTCTACTTTATTCATATCCTTCAGGCCGTATTCCCAATGGCATTACTCTGGTGGCCTGTCAGTCCCTATACTGGATGGGCTTTACCAGTATTGATGATTACTATGGCTCCCTCCATCGCCAATTGGATTCAACGGGCTAGATACTTCTGGCATTTCAACCCCCTTATTTTGACTATACGCCATCAGTATACTGGGATCTTGTGGCCATACATCCACCATTTCCAAGCAAGGATCCACCCCCTTGTATCCTCAGTGTATTTGACTCACCCACCGGTGACCTTGAAGAAATGATATGAGTGGTACCATCCCCTGCAGAAAGACCCCATTGTCTGGGTTTGTCACCATTTGGTTCATTTTTGGAATGTTATTCACAATTGCCCTACACCAACGATTTATCATTTCCCGATTTGTGGCTCCATATAACGTTGTACATGCGGCAATGCCTCTGGCATTCTGGCTTGCTTTTTGGGTGCTCACACATCCTGACTGGAAGGCCAGTATAAACTTCTTCTCCGTCTTCATGATACCATGCCTTTCCTTCACTTACCATCCACAATTGGATGGCCAGACGGAAAGGGTCAATCAGAACCTTGAACAGTACCTACAGTGCTACCTCACCACATGACAAGATAATTGGATCAAGAGTCTGAGAATTGCACAGTTTGTGTACAACAACCTAGCACACTTTTCAACCAGTATTTACCCTTTTTTGCAAACCACAATTATCACCCACGGAGGATGGAAGGACACGCTGGGGGACAAACCCTGCAGCAGATGAATTAGTGACTGGAATTAGGGAAAATTTGAAGACATTGAGAGCCAACCTGGATAAGGCGGTGGAAGCTCAAAGAGGAAGGTGGATGCACATCACTCTGAGGCTTCTCTCATCAAAGATGATGTTTGTGTTTTGATAAATGCCAAGCACTACACACACCCAGGAAGTGTAGGAAGTCTGGCCCCATCAACCTAGGACCTTTCAAGATCCTAAGACATGTGAATGAGGTGGAGTACAAAATAGAATTTCCAGAAGGATAGTGCACACACGCAGTTTTGCATGTTTTGGAGCTCAAGAAATTTGAAGGTTTCATTCCAGCAAAGCTGGAGTCAGTCCACTCAGACAACCCCAGAGAGGCTGAGTACAAGGTGGAAGAAATCCTGGATACCAAGATCACTCTCAAAAAGTGATGGTACTTGGTAAAATGGGTCAGCTACCAATAGAATAATCTTTCTAGCAAATAGCCGCCAATTGCGCCAACTGTCCCCAGAAGGTGGAGGAATACTGGGGGTACAGGGGGCTCTCCTCTGAGGAGGGTGATGTGATGGTCAAGGTGCTGAATGAAACCACATAGCCCCACTCCCCTGTCATGGTTGGATGTCATTATAGTAGGAACTGATGCTAGAGATAAGGCTGGGCAACAGGAGGCCCAGAAGGTGAAACTTCAAGCTCTTCCTGACCTGAAACACACCTTAGATCAACGCTGGGTACAAGCCAAGCATGCCCAGGTTGATACTAATGGGGTACAAACCGCCCAGCCTCTTATCTCGGCCCAGGCACTAAAACGAACAATTTATATTTTAAATGAAGACAGTTAAAATCATTTTAATCAGAGAGCAGGGGTTTGAAGCCCATTCGAGGTATAGAATTTTAAGTTCAGGTTAAATATGGCTTCAAGCAATTACTTAAGTGAAGGCACTTTTGGTGTATTTTACAAAAATGGATGGAAGCGTCTGTTTAATGGAGCGTCAAGGCTTGGGCGCACCTCCGCAGAACCTGAATTTCCCCAGCCCACTTTACATATGGTTTTTGTGACCAACTTTCCTCGTTGGTCGACTTTTCTTAAATAAAAACACCCGTTTTTTACGTTTTACTTATGGTTCCTTGGGCTAACTTAGTGGCGGACCTCTTTGGAGAGGTCTCCAACTATGTAGGCCACTACCTTCTATTGCAATTTACCAAAATCCTAGGTGCTCCCTTGGGCTGCCCAGGCCCCCTCCAGATCGAGGCACCCAAGCTCACTGACGCCAAGCTACACTTGATTATGGACTCCCCTCCGGAGTCCACTCAAGCTGTTATGTTCCTAACTTACCTGGTCTTATATGTTGCGTTCTACACCCTTGCCTGGGGTACCTTTGGCACAGGCACCATTCGAGGTGTCTTCTTGCCCTTTTTCTTAATGGCTAGTTCCCTAACAATGTGGGTTTGCATCCCACATCACCTTGGTGGGAACAAAAGAGTTACAGACACTCTCTTGACATTAGTCGACCAACCTTTTTTATTATATGTGCATAAGAATTATCCATGTGGGACTTTCATTATTAGTAAATTGGGTGCGCTGGCCATTTGTAACTGCCACAATTGTGCTCACCACAGTTTTCTCATTTGGTTTTGTATTGGTGCATCACGGCATTATTCTTGCAACTACCAATTGGGAAGTGCCCACCCTTCCTGCTCATACCTGGTGGTCTCAGACCTTTCGCAATCCTAATATCATGATTCCCCACCTTTCTCCTGAGATTTATTTAGAAATTCATCAGGCCTTAGCTTCCCTTGAGCCAAAACCCTCTTGGGAAAAAACAATTAATCTAGTTCACATCCACTTTTGTGAGTAGTGGATCTGTTGTCCCAGTTGTCTCCTGAGGCGGGTGTCTGGGTTTTTGCAGTACTCCGCACACAGCCGCTCTTGTGGTGAGAAATAGGGGGTTTGGAACAGGTCTTGGAGCAGAATCGATCTGATGAAGCATCCCTCCATTCCTTCTTTGAGTTCTTTTCTCTGCGTCAAGTGGGTCATCCAATGAAAGTATACCTGAGTGAATTCTGTGAATAAGCCCAGGCTTTTTCATTAACCAATGAGGTTAAAACGTTGTTTCTCCATTCGACCTTGGACATATCAATGCAAAACTCCCCAATTTGGCAGTTGCCTCCTTCCAAATTTGATCATCTTGTCAAAACCCTTTGGGGTAGTTTCTCCACCCCAACCTGGAAGGGGCCAGGTAATTTGGCCATCATCATATTGAATCATATAAATATGGAGGCCAAAAAGTCGTGCGCGCCTCTGGAAATGAGGGAATCTTATCCTTCAAATCCTTCTACTTCTTCTGACTTTGGAACTGTATAGGGGTCTAGCCCCAAGAATGAAGTAAAGGTTTCAGATGATTCTACCGCAATGATGTCACCCATGGTCATCCCTATAAATATCGCCTTCTCAACTATTGAGATTTCCTTGAATTGTGAGATGCTTCCCACTGATTTCCTCCCCGTCTTGGCAGAAATTGGGAACATCAAAGGTTCTGAACCCAAATTTAACAAAAAAAAATTCTCATTATCATTTTTTCTCACCAACACGTTTCCAAGGTGCATGCTGAGGCATCAGCTCTGGGCTTGGGGGTGATGGCCCTGGATAATGATGCACACCGAACCCTTGGAACGAGTGGGGGTTTGTTCAAACCAAAAAACGCGTTTTATAATGTGAGCGATTTATCCCAAAATGAACCATTTATTTACTCATATGGTCTGGATGAGGACTCAATTTCAGTCTATCAGATAACTCCTGAGAACCCTCGTTTGACCCCTAACATGATTAGGGGTTCTCAGGAAGTGGAAAAGGAACTTCGTCACAAATATAAAGATATATATGCACCTACAGATTTTGTGGTAAGTTATGTGGCCTCAGTAGTAAGAGTGGCCCACTATCCTAACCCCTTCTATGATTCCAAAACATACCCTGATGGCTTGTTCAAGCCAGAGGAAGTTTTTTCTGGTGAGTTGATGGCGTTTTCTGCGTTGAATAAATCCCATTTTGGATACTTCTTGTTGACTGCTACCCTTACATCCTCTTATGGAAAGTTCAGCACAACTATTTTGGTGGATACTGGTGCCTTGAATAATTTTATTGACCAAAACCTTGCTGACTACCTTGAGTTGAGTTGCTCACCTGGTAGTATGGTTAGAGGTGGGGCTTCTCAAGGTATCCTCACACTAAACATCATGGAGTCAGTCAATTTCCAGGTAGGTTCTTATCTATTGTCTGACCAGTTTCAGGCTATCAGAAACCTCTTGTTTCCCATCATTTTGGGTGTTGAGTGGTGGCGGAAGTTTGACGTCATAACGAATTTGAAAGAAAACACTTTATCCTTGTCTTTGACAAATGGTCACCAGTTGATTGTTCCTCTGTCTGAGGATAACGCCCCAGGAAAATTACCCCATTGGCCCAATGTTCCCAGTTCATATCTTGCACCTTTGCTGAAGCCTACTGTGGGTCTTTCCTTACCTTCCTGTTTGGAGGAGGTGGCATCTTCTTTTGATGCAGCTTCAGCTAGTACGCTACCAGAACATTCCAAGTTTGATTGTGAATTTAAACCTACTGTGTATCTGGTGCTTATTTCTTCCCCCATATACCCATTGACTGTCCGGGAGGAAGAGGTTTTAGATGTATGGGTGAAGGAGCAGTTGGCCAAAGGTGCCATTTTTCAGCGTAACTCCCCTGTTTGCTCCCCACTTCTCTTTGTGGAGAAGGCTGACGGAATTTTACGTCCATGTGTTGATTATGGGAATTTAAATAAAGTGACTGTACCTGACCTCCATCCCATCCCTTTAGATTCCCAGATTGCGCGCTATGTGGAAAAGGCAGAATTCTTCTCCAAGCTGGACTGCCTCAATGCGTTCAATCAAATCCAGATAAAGAAGGTCCAGGAATGGCTAACCGCATTCCACACCAGAAAAGGAATTTTCCAGTTCTGGGTTATGCCCTTTGGTCTTAAGAATGACCCTGCCATCTTTCAACGCCGCATTGATGTTGCGTTGGGAGACTTGTTGGGGGTATGTGCGGTTGCCTACATGGATGACATTCTGGTGTTTTCCCCTGATCATGATTCACATAAAGTACACCTTCGACAAGTAGTGGAGAGATTGAGGGCCGCTTGCCTTAACCTCAAGATTAGTAAATGCGAATTCTTCAAGTCCCAGGTTATTTTTCTGGGCAACGTCGTTTTTGACCAGGGCCATATGATAACTCCAGACAAGGAGAAGGCTATTCGTGAGTGGCCTACCCCCACCTCTGTCAAGGAACTGAGGAGCTTTTTGGGGACATGTACGTTCCTCAAGAAGTTCACACCAATCTCTCCAAGGTGGCAGCTCCCTTATATAAGGCTAGCGGGCCAAGGTGCTTCAGTGATCCCCCATTTTGGAGGATGCTTTCCAAGCGGTGAAGTGCACCTTGTTATCCACATCCATCCTTCGCCATGTTGACCCTGCAAAGGAGTTCATTGTACCCTCAGATGCTTCCAACTTCACCATTGCGGCTGCCCTGTTACAGGTGGGTGAAGATGGGTCTGAGCATCCCGTGGGATATTTTTCTAGGAAAATGTCTCCGCATGAGTTAAATTATGCGTATATGACAAGGAGTTATTAGCAGTCATGGAGGCGCTGATTTATTGGCGTCACCATTTACATGGCTCTTCCCAACCATTTGGGTACGCACAGACCACTGAGCCCTGTTGTACTACCATGCTCTACATGTTCTAACACCACATCAGACCCGTTGGCATGAGACCCTTGCCCTATTTACATTTTACTATGAGTTCACCAAGGGTAAGGAGAATGGTTTGGCGGATGCTTTGAGCCGCAACCCTGCTTTGGCTCCCAATCCAAAGGAAGTAGAGATTCACAACACCCAGTTGATGATTCCACCGAGTATGATTCTGTCTCAACTTCCTAAGTCCATGGTACAGACGCCAGCGCTCATGCCTCTAAAAATGCAGCAGAATATAGTATGTTTAGAAAGGTAGCTCTTCCTCAGCCGTTATCAGCTGAATATGCTGTTGTTCTCGCTAAGAGCGCCCTGAATCAGGAGGACTTATCCAGGGGTTATCACATGAAGGATGAGATGGTGTGGTTTCAAGGGCGCCTATGGGTTCCTGCTGGACCACTGCGCCTGGAGATCATCCAGGACCATCATGACGGAATCACTGTTGGTCATCCTGGAAAGCAAAGACCTTGGAGTTGATACAACGCACTTACAATTGGAAGGGCTTGCCTGTTCAGGTAGGGCGGTACTGTAAAGAATGCCTGATTTGCAATCAAATGAAACCCAATCGGCAACCTTTAGCAGGGTTGCTGGTACCAGTTCAAAAGGCTGAAGGGCCCTGGACTTCCTTATCAGTGGATTTCATTGTGGAGTTACCCGTTTCAGATGGGTATGATGCCATCATGGTGGTGGTGGACCGCTTTACAAAGTTCGCCCACTTTATTCCTTGCAGAACAACCATAACTGCTGCTGAAATGGCCAGGCTCTTCGTCATCCATGTATTTGCGCTTCATGGGGTTCCTCAAGAAATCATTAGTGACCGGGGACCCCAGTTCACCTCCATCTTTTAGAAAGAGTTGTGTAAAATTCTTCAGATTCACCCCTGCCGTTCAACTGCTTATAACCCCCAATCAGATGGGCAGACTGAACGAGTAAACCAATGCTTAAAAAATTTCTGCGTTGTTACGCCACCGCAGATCATTCAGATTGGGTTCCTCACCTTCCCATGGCCCAGTTTAGCTACAACAACACTTTTCATTCATCAATCGGTTGTTCACCCTTTTTTGCTAACCATGGCTTTAACCCTGCTTCTAACATGGAGCCCAGCTGTGGTTCCAAAGTGGAAGCGGTGCTGGAATTTGCTAAGACTCTCAAGAAGGTCCATCAGGGGGTGTCCACAAGCTTGGAGGCAGCTATGCTGGTTTATAAGGAGAATGCCGATGGAAAGTGCTGAGTGGTCCAGCATACAAGGAAGGGGATCTCGTGATGCTTGATGCTCGCAATATCCCTATCAAGCAGCCATGCAAAAAACTGGGTCCAAAGAGGATTGGTCCTTACCATGTAGTTAGAAAGGTGGGACATGCCTCATACCAGTTGGATCTTCCCTCCGCGTTTCAGATCTTCTCTGTCTTTCATGAAAGCAAGTTGACCCTGTTTGAGGGCCCTCCTCCTGTGACTCCTGAGGCTTATCTTGTGGATAGGGCACCGGAATGGGAAGTGGAGGAAATAGTAGCCTCCTGCTGGGTGAAGCGACGGCTTGAGTACTTGGTATTCTGGAAAGGGTTTGACACAGCAGGGAACAGTTGGGTGCCAGCATGGGATTGCGTACATGCCCAAGACCTGATTGAATCATTTCATAATCGTTTCCCTGAGGCTGCAGGATCTCAGCCTAAGCTGGCCGTTGCTGCTATGAAGTTGCTGCCAGCACATAATAACTTCTCCTTAGCAAACACCCCTGTAGGGGGGAATGGAGCCCAAGAAGGGGGAGAGGGTAATGTTATGGTTGGATGACTTTATAGTAGGAACAGATGCTAAAGACAAGGCTGGGTGACAGGAGGCCCAGAAGGTGAAACTTCAGGCTCTTCCTGACCTGAAACACACCTTAGATCAACGCTGGGTACAAGCCAAGAATGCCCAGGTTGATACTAATGGGGTGCAAAACGCCCAGCCTCTTATCTCGGCCCAGGCACTGAAACAAACGATTTATGCTTTAACTGAAGATGGTTCATTTCAGTTAATTGGAGAGCAGGGGTTCGAAGCCCATTTGAGTTATAAAATTCAAGTTCAGGTAAAATATGGCTTCAAGTGATTACTCGAGTGAAGGCACTTTTGGTGTATTTTACAAAAATGGATGGAAACGTCTGTTTATTGGAGCGTCAAGGCTTGGATGCACCTCCGCAGAACCTGAATTTCCCCAGCAACTTTAAATATGGTTTTTGCGACCAACTTTCCTTGTTGGTCAACTTTTCTTAAATAAAAACACCCGTTTTTTACATTTTAATTATTGTTCCTTGGGCTAACTTAGTGGCGGACCTCTTTGGGGAGGTCTTCAACTATGTGGGCCACTACCTTCTATCGCAATTTACCAAAATTTCAGGTGCTCCCTTGGGCTGCCCAGGCCCCCTCCAGATCGAGGCACCCAAGCTCCCTGACGCCAAGTTACACTTGATTATGGACTCCCCTCTGGGGTCCACTCAAGCTGTTATGTTCCTAACAAACCTGGTCTTATATGTTGCATTCTACTCCCTTGCCTGGGGTACCTTTGGCACAGGCACCATTCGAGGTGTCTTCTTACCCTTTTTCTTAATGGCTAGTTCCCTAGCAATGTGGGTTTGCATCCCACATCACCTTGCTGGGAACAAGAGAGTTACAGATACTCTCTTGACATCTCCCCTAAGCTAGGGTCAGGGCTCTTAGTAATATTGATAGCAATAATAAAATTGTAGGGGTTGAGGGCAACAACCCTCATAAATGGCATTCTGATGATCAGATGCCCTCAAATCAATTAAATCTTAGAGTGGAGGTGGCAAGGGCCAAAATAGATGATCAGGCCAGTTAAAGGCTGCCAACCCAAAATACACCAAAACAATAAATAATGAGGACAATGGCAAAGGGGGCCCAGCAAATCTGGGGCTGCCAAGCCAAATTATGCCAAAAGCGGTGACATTGAGAACTATGGCAAAGGGCAGCCCAGAGAACCAGGGGCTGCTAAGCCAAATTATGCAAAAAGTGGGAACGCCAAGAACCCAGAGAATCAGGAGCTGCTAAGCCAAATCCGCCACTAGATAAAATAAAGAGCAATGATGAAGGGCAGCCTAGCTAATCAGGATCTGCCAAGCTAAATTATGCCAAAATTGAAAATATTGAGAGTCAAGAGGAGCAGCAGCTGAGCGAATCAGAAGTTGCCAGAAAAATTTTCAATTAAATTTTAATTTAAAAGTTTGTGATAATGTTGACATGAAAATTCTGAGCTCTGATTAGTCCCCAATAAATGAAATAAATGTGGAAAAGATTCCATAATGCCTGGGGTACCTAATAAACGGTCTAAAATGGGTGCAGATGGGAATATTGGAAACTGAGATTCTCAAAATAGGCCTACAGACAGGCCGCTGCCCGCGGACTCAACAAGAACAAATTCCCCTATATCTATAACGGTCAAGGCGTTGCCTGACCATCACATTGCCCTAGTCTTCCATAGGGTGATAGTTGAGGCCAGGGGAGAGGGGCTCAACAACACCAATTTTCATAAATGGCAATCTGACAAATCAGATGCCTCAAAATTGGAGTTAAAAATAAATTTTAAGGCTGATGGGGAAGGGAAGCCTCAAAAATGGCGCTCTGGCCAACCAGATGCCGCCAAACACAATATTCCAAAATGTGGCAATGAGGGATCAGACCCTCAGACATGAATTTCTGGCCAGCCAGTTATGGCCAAGCTTGATGCCCAAAAGTGTATCAACAAGGATAAAAATCCTTGTAAATGGCGCTCTGGCCAACCAGATGCTGCCAAATTGAATTATACTAAATGTGGCAATGAGAGAGTGGACTGGACCCAGATTTCCAGCCAATCAGGTGTGGACAAACCTGATGTTCATGGGAGTATTGACAAGGATAAAAATCCTTGTGAATGGCACTCTGGCCAACCAGATGTCACCCTTTGAATATTACCAAAAGAGGAAACAAATTAATATTGAGGAATATGGGTGAAGAGAACGGCCCAGGCTTCAAGAGTAAATCAAAGCTGAAAAATAAATGTGGAAAAGTTTTTGCAACCCTGAGGGTACCCAGCCCAAGTTTTAGAATGGGCCTCGACGCTGGAATCAAGGGTCTAGATTCTCAAATATGGCCTGCCATTGGGAAGACACCTGCGGACTCCACGGGGAACAGGACCTGCTCTTCCCCACTAAGCTCAGTATAAATCTGAGCAGGCGAAACTGCTTTACACAGTTTCATCTTTTATAAATTAAATAAAAACTTAATAAATTTGCAAATAAGTTTTCAAATTTGCAAATCAGTTTATTAATGGAAAACATGGAAACCACACATGGACAGCAGCTCAGACTTTGACAAGGCCATCCAGTCCTTGTACGCCCTCTTGGGGGGTCAGGCCCTCCTTCTGAGCGCCAGCATAGTCTTGACTGTAGCCCAAACTTTCTTAGTAAAGTGGTTTCCACACAGTCAGATTAGGGACATCTCCACAGCAGGGCTATCCTGCCTGTGGGCACTCACCTGGGCACTCTTGCCTAACTGCTTTGTGGCAGTTTTCAGAGACCCCATCCATCACATTAGATGAAACTCATTTAACTTGATGTCTTTATTCCTGGACATGGTGGACAAGCCATCAGAACGCGCCCTGCCTGCGTGGTATGAACACCCAACCACGTTTTTGATGGTCATCTTCTCTCTCCTATTTCTCCTAAGAGAAGTCGCCCGTTTCCTTCCCTCCAAGGGACATACCAACGTCTACTTTCAATCTGAGCAGTCCGCGTCTGAGTTCCGACAGGCCCTCACCCCAGGAGAGCTGAGCACCTTGCACGCCACCTTCTCTCATGTGAAACTTCAAGCCCAGCTGACCACGGCGTCAGGAGGAATGGCCCCAGTGTCACTTCAGATTGCCCAGATAGTAACCGCCCTGCCCAGAAACCTAGCGGATTGGTTCACTGAGCTACTGGAAGCCCAGACGATGCTCCCTCCCACCTTGGAGGAATGTCTTCAACTGGTTGAGAGAGCAGCTACACTGAATGACTCCCAAGATGCTGCATGGTCCGCCCTTCTGAACCTCACTCAAGGAAAGATGTCAGTCATGGAGTACGCCCGTGTGTACCCCTTTGGCCAAGGCGGCCAAGGTCACCTCTACTCAGATAGCACGAATGTTCCGCCAGAACCTCCGCCCAGACATCCTTACTGCATTGGCTGCCACTCGCCTGGGAGCTACCCTCGATGAGGAGATTTCAGTCGCGACCCAGGTGGAGGGCCAACTAGCATTAGCGCAAGTGAAGACCCATACCGGAGTACAACATGGGAAGTTCCGCGGCTGCTGAGCTGAGTCTGAGCCAGTCTCCAACCCCTCGCAGGAGTCCTCACAGGGTTCGCCCTCTGGCTCCGCCAATGGGGTAAACACTTCAGGAAACCATAGAGAGGGAAACCCTAGTCCCTCCTACAACTTCCGCCCTACTCCTGCGCGCGTTGCTACCATCAATAAAGGAAATACCTCGTCTTATCTCTATGTCCCCTATTCGTTACAGCTCTGGGGAAGAAAGGGAAAAAGGGAGGATCAACTTTGGGCGCTGGTGGACACCGGAGCAGAAGATAACTATCTAGACTACGGGTTAGCAAAAGAAATGAGGCTGGAAATGGAATGGAAGGGAGCCGTGACGCTGGCAGACACCTCAAAAACGGTTGGCAGTTGGAAGATCAAGACCCAGGTGCTGCTGCGGCAGGGGCCTCACACCTTCCAAGAGTCATTCAGTGCCATTAAAAATCTGCCTCATCCCATAATCCTGGGCATGCAGTGGTGGCACAAGTACTCCCCTCAGTTCAAACTGCAGGAGCGCCTGGTCTTGCTACACCCCAAGAACCAACCCCCAGTGGCATTAGATTTCTTCACCACTGGCGGAGGGAAGCCTGGGGTGAACGCAGTAGTAGGGCTGGAGACAGAGGCGGACATACCCAACGAATTTCGTGCATATGCCCACCTGTTCAAGAAGAACCAAGCTCCCTCTACCACCCCAAACGGTCCTTTCCCTTTCACCTTCAAGTTCAAAAAGGATGCGGAGTTCCCCAAGGGTTGTCCCATCTACCCTTTGAACCTTAAGGCGAAGGCTGCCCTTGAGGTCTATGTCAAGGAAATGCTGGAGCGCGGGATGATTGTTCCATCCAAATCGCCAGTGGTGTCACCAATACTCCTAGTCCCAAAAGCAAGTGGCGAGCTTCACCCATGTGTGGACTACCAGCGGCTGAACACAATAACCGAGTCCAACCCCTACCCCATCCCTCTGATGGAGACCATCTCCCAGATGATCTCAGGTAGCCAGGTTTTCACCAAGTTGGACCTGGTTGATGCGTTCAACCAAGTTCTGGTAATCGCCGAACAACAACAATATATGGCTTTCAAGTGCCACTTAGGAGTCTTTGAGTACAAGGTGATGCCTTTTGGCCTCAAGAACGCCCCAGCAGTATTCCAGCGTACCATAGACAACGCCCTAGGAAACCTGATTGGGAAATGTTGTGTGGCGTATATGGATGACATTCTTGTGTTCTCCAGGACCAAGGAGGACCACAAAGGAGATGTGCTGAGCGTGCTGGAAGCCCTCAACAAGGCGGACCTCCGCTTGAAGCCTTCTAAATGCGAGTTCTACAAGGACTCGGTCTCCTTCTTAGGGAACGTAGTCTTCCAAAGGGGAACAGCCATATGCCCGGACAAGCTGAAGGCAGTAAGGGAGTGGCCAGCCCCTAAAGATAGAACGGGTGTTAGGAGCTTCCTGGGCGTGGTGAACTTCCTAAGAAGGTTTGCAAAAGACCTTTCTAAGACGGAGGCACCCCTAACTCGCCTGACAGGGCAGGTCCCGTTTCATTGGGGAGAAGAGGAGGAGAAAGCCTTCCAAGCCATCAAGGAGAGCCTCATGAAGGCACCAGTACTAGCCCATCCCGATGCCAACCGCCCTTTCATAGTGGAGATTGACGCCTCCAACTTTGCAATTGAGGCAGTTCTGCTACAAGAGGGAGAAGATGGGGTAGACCATCCTGTAAGCTACTTAGCAGGAAAATGCTGCCCTCTGAGATCAACTACCCCGTGTATGACAAGGAGCTCTTAGAGATTGCATCAGCCTTGTAGGATGGCAGCATCACTTGCTCTACGCCAGACATCCCTTTACCATCAAAACGGACCACCGCGCCCTCAAGTTTTACAAGAGCCCAAAGCGCATGAACCAGCGCCAGGCCAGATGGCACCTAGAGCTGGCGTCTTATGACTTTAGGATTGTGTACAAGCCAGGGGAAAGCAACCTCATCCCAGATCTCCTAAGCAGGGACCCAGGTAAGTCCTTCCCAAGGGAGGAGCTGGATGCATACAACACCGCTACTATGTTGCCCTCAAATGTGTTTGCTGTCATCCAGAATGCCACCCAGGAACTGAAGGAAAAGCTCCAGGCCGCCCAGCGAAGCTCAAAGTATGGGGCAACACTGTGGAAGGACCTGGAGGAGGGGGTAGAGAATGAGCAACATAAGAATTTCTGTAAAAGGAAAGTCCTCATTCTCCACAAAGGGCGCCCATGGCTGCCCAACTGTGAGCTCCAGGAGGAGGCGATAAGCGCTTTCCACGACCACCCCTTGGCGGGACACCCTGGAAATGAGAAAACCATAGAGCTCCTGGCCCGGAGTTACTCCTGGCTGGGGATGCCCAGCGCCATGAGGGAGTACATCCAAAAATGTGTCACATGTGCCCGTTCCATACACATTAGACAGAAGCCTTTAGGAAAACTCAAGCACCTCCAGATTGTGGAAATGCCATGGTCCTCACTGAGTGTGGACTTCATAATGGGGTTTCCAAAATCAAAGGGATATGACGCTGTGATGGTGGTGGTAGACAGAATGACCAAGTACGCGGAATTCTTTCCTTGTAACTCCAACATCACAGCAAAGGGAATGGCGGATAACTTTGTTAATGAGGTGTTCGCCTGCCATGGTCTACCGGAGGAGATAGTATTGGATAGAGGCCCCCAATTCATCACCCAATTTTTGCAACACCTACTCGAAAATCTTCAGATCAAGCCATGCAGATCCTCAGCTTACCATCTGCAGTCCGACGGCCAGATGGAACAAGTTATTAAGTCCTTGAGCAGTACCTGAGATGCTACATGACTACACAACAGGAACGCTGGACAGACTGGCTAAGACTAGCCCAATTCGCCTATAATAACTTGACCCATTTGTCAACAGGAATGTTGCCATTCATGGTGAACTACAGGTTCCACCCAGAGATGGTGGAAACCCACCCCAGAGGTCCAAACCCAGCGGCCAATGACTTGGCAACAGAAATGAAGGGAAACTAAAAGCCCTGCATGCAAATTTAGTCAAAGCAGTAGAAATGTAGAAGAGGAAGGCTGACACTCACCAATCTGAGGCCCCCATGCTAAAGGAAGGAGACCTAGTGATGATCAACGCAAAAAACTACTTGGTTCTGGTAAGCTGTAGGAAATTTGGACCAGTCACTCTGGCCCATTCAAGGTCCTCCACCAGGTAAACGAAGTGGTGTACAAGCTGGAGTTCCCTGAGGGATTGCAGGCACATCCAGTACTGCATGTCTCACAACTGAGGAATTTTGAAGGCCCTCTCCCAGAGAAACTGGAGCCAGTCCACTCAGGAAACCTGGGAGAGGCGGAGTACGAGGTGGAGAAATCTTGGAGTCAAAAATTTCGTGGAAGAAGTGCTGGTATCTAATCAAATGGGTAGGCTACCCAGTGGAGGAGTCCACCTGGCAGACGGCTGACAACTGCAGCAACAGCCCGCAGAAGGTAGAGGAGTTCTGGAACCAGAGGGGGCTCTCATCTGGGGGGTGATGTAACGATGAAGGCGTTGCCTGACCATCACATTGCCCTAATCTTCCCTAGGGTGATAGTCGAGGCCTGGGGAGAGGGGCTCAACAACACTGATTTTTGTAAATGGCAATCTGACAGGTCTGATGCCTTAAAATTGGAGTAAAAATAAATCATAAGGCTGATGGGGAAGGGAAGCCTTGAAAATGGTGCTCTGGCCAACCAGATGCCGCCAAACACAATATTCCCAAATGTGGGGATGAGGGATCAGACCCTCAGACATGAATTTCTGGCCAGCCAGTCATGGCCAAGCTTGATGCCCAAAATTGTATCATCAAGGATATAAACCTTTTAAATGGCGTTCTGGCCAACCAAATGCTGCCAAATTGAATTATAATAAATGTGGCAATGAGGGAGCGGACTGGACCCAGATTTCCAGCCAATCAGGTGTGGCCAAACCTGACGTTCATGGGAGTATCAACAAGGATGAAAATCCTTGCGAATGGCGCTCTGGCCAACCAGATGTCACTGAACATAATATTACCAAAAGAGGCAACAAATTAATATTGAGGAATACAGGCAAAGAGAATAGCCCGGGCTTTGAGAGTAAATCAAAGCCAAAAAATAAATGTGGAAAAGTTTCTGCAATCCAAGGGTACCCAGCCCAAGTTTGAGAATGGGCCTTTATGCTGGAATTGAAGGTCTAGATTCTCAAATATGGCCTGCCATTGGGAAGATGCCTGCGGACTCCGCGGGGAACAGGACCTGCTCTTCCCCACTAAGCTCAGTATAAATCTGAGCAGGTGAAACTGCTTTACACAGTTTCATCTTTTATAAATTAAATAAAAACTTTATAAATTTTCAAATAAGTTTTCAAATTTGCAAATCAGTTTATTAAGGTAAAACATGGAAACCACACATGGACAGCAGCTCAGACTTTGACAAGGCCATCCAGTCTTTGTACGCCCTCTTGGGGGTCAGGCCCTCCTTCTGAGCACCAGCATAGTCTTAACTGTAGCCAAAACTTTCTTAGTAAAGTGGTTTCCACACAGACAGATTAGGGACATTTCCACAGCAGGGCTATCCTGCCTGTGAACACTCACCTGGGCACTCTTGCCTAACTGCTTTGTGGCAGTTTTCAGAGACCCCGTCTGTCACAATATCCCCCACTTCCTAACATAAATACAACCAGAAGAAGGTGTTTAGGACAACGTTGTTGTTGGGATTTCGCCAAATTCTCTATTGTCTTTGAAGATTCTACTCCATCAATTCCCCCAGTTTCATCAGAAGGAGAGCTTAATTTATCTCAATCTATCAACGTTAAAAGAATGATCAGCCTCATCCCAATCAATTGATTGAAGATTTGATTGCATGACAATTAATTTGCACTGATAGATTACAAACCAAATCAAAACCTATAAATATCCTATCCTTTCATTAATAGTAATTTAGGTCGATTTTTAATCTATTTTTACTTTACTTTATCGCTTTTTTGAGAATCCACTAAAAGTAACTTCAAGAGAAAACCTGCCCCATAGGAAGTGTAATTCAAAACCTCCAGAGTGGTGCTCACTACAGGGGCTACTCTGAGTTATGCACTGTGATCACATCTGTCACTACTATGGATTCTCACTTTTTTCCTGAAGAAGCTCAAAACCAGGAGCAAGGCAGTATTTTATTATGGGCCCATTCAACCTAGAAACGAAAGCCCAAGAGTACCATCCACTTTGGAATTCCATGCCAATTTGGAGTTTTATTATCCTGATATAAGCTTTACAGCAAATTTTTAAATTCCTCCTGAGGTTTTACAAAATATCATTAGTCAAATGCTTGATGGAGCCTTAATTCCTGGAATCCGTTCCACCCAATCTCATTCTAATGCTGTATTCTCTATCTTGAGAGAAGTGTTGCAAACCTCCCAAATGCCAGGATTTAGCACTGAACAATACTTACATCAGCTAGTACACCCTACCCTATACCATTTATTACCAATTGTGGGAATGCATCATCAAGGGATGCTCAATTTACTAGAAGGACTTCAGTCCTTGAATAATTATGTTACCAAATTTTTTTCAAATCAGCCTCTGAATTTAGCAGAGATAATCGAGAGGCCATCTTAAATAATCAGACCTTTTTAATTGAAGTACATCAACAGCTTATTCTACTTGACCATGGGATGTCCAGCTTCGTTAAATTACAGTTTCCACAATGAGTCTGGGAAATTCAGCAAGGATGGAAAGTGGGAATTTCTCAACTTTCTGAGCAGAGTTAAGCAATGGAGGCAGAAATTGGCAATTATCCTTCTCAATTGGAGCATTTGTACTTGGTAATCCAATCATGATTCATTAAAGTAGAGAAAACTTCTGGCGCTATGAGTCCTCTGGGGGTTGAAGGACTCCATGGTCCACCTGGGGTACATGTTTTGACTGCCAATGCTCTGATGAGTTTTAAACCAGTATTTAAAGATAAGTACTCTCCTGAGGAAGGCAGCATTATCTCGTTCCTCTATCTATATGAGAAGGCTCTGAGTGAGGCCTCAGATCAACATAAAATGAATTACTTGCCTAATCGTCTCAATCAATTGGCCCAGCATATCATGGTACCCCATTTAATGACTTGCACTACTTAGTCTCAGGTCAAAGAGGCGTTAATCAAAGAGTTCAGAAGTGAGCAAACCTTATCCTCTCAAAAACAGGCTTTTTATGGGGATAAAACCCCTCCAGAATGAATCAATCAAAGATTTTGCTCATCAGTTCTATTGGGAAGCTCAAACTTTGGTGGCCTGTGGTCAGCTAAATTTGGATGATGCAATTACTGCCATTATTTCTGCTTTTACTTCAGGACTCAGTTGCAAGTAAACCTTCTTAGCGTGAAGAAGAATTTCAGAAGTATATTAGACATCAAGGAGGCCTTGTTATAATTGCCACCTCAAGTTTTGGAGAAACCTTGAGTTTATGATTCTCCAAGACATGGTCGTCCTAGAGTTTACGCTGTGCCTGATAATACTAGAGTGATTCATTGTAACTACTTCCATCGATATTTCCATACAGAGGACCGTTGTTTTTTAGAAAGAAGCAGATGAGAAGAAGAAAAGGGATAAAATCAATAAGATTCTTCATCTTGATAATGAGATGAGTGTGCAACAAGAACATCAAAGCCCTGTCAAGTATAATAAAGGTGAACATTCTTCTTGTTCCTTGCCCTCATTGTTGGCATTATCCTCTCAGTTTGGAAGCACCATTACCTGTATTGACTTCTGAGTGAATCAAGTCAAGGCTGAAGCCATCATTGATATGGGATCTCCAGTGAATGTTGTCTCATCAAAATTGGTCAAGAGGATCAAGTTAACGCCTAATATTTCTCATTTTGAAGAATATGGCACTGCTGGACCTCATAGTACTCAGTCAATTGGAGCTTTTTCGTCTCTCCCACTAAAAATTGGGAAGGTAACTTTTACCATCCTGACCAGTGTTCTTGATAACTTGAGTTATGACCTACTATTGGGGACTCAATTCTTGCGGGAATTTGATGGAATTATTAATTACCCTGACACATCTCTATCTCTCTTGGGGTATAGAGTTCCTTTACTTTTGTCTAACATGCTCATGCACCACATTGGTTATGTTTGTTGGAGGGGTCTAAAAGGTCTTATTCTATTCAATACCATGTTGGTGACCCTCGGGTAAAATTACCCCCTACCTCAGTGGATATCAAAGAGCGGATGCCTATTTTCGCCCCCAACAATCTAATTTTTCCGCCAAAATCGCAGGTAATTGTTAATACTTTTTTTACATTCTTCAATTCCCAAAGGACATTTGTTACAAGTCCAGGGAATTTTCAACCCTTTGGTTAAAGAAATCTTGCCATGTCCTGGAATATTGGATTACGCTTATTCAGGATCGTTATCTGTTTTATTGGAAAACCTTACCATTGAACCCAAGTTAGTAGATCAACAACATCCCATTGCTTATGTCAAGTTATTACCCATATCTTGAATTGATGACATTAAACCTTTTGGAAGCCTACAAGACTTTGGGTTGGAAAGTGATCATTAAATCCTTACTGTGGGGCCTGCTATTGGAAAACACCTCACTAGTGATCAAGAGAAACAAGTGCTTCAGTTGTTAAAAGAATACTCCGACATCTTTGCTAAGCATACTTACAACTTTGGTAAGATGAAAGGAGTAATGCATTCCGTTGAAACTGACAATCACCTTCCTATTTGTGCCAAGCCCTATCATAAGTCTAAAGTGGAAGAAGCCCAAGTTACCAAAAAATTGCATTATTTATTGGAGGCTGGATTGTTGAAACCCTTCAATAGCCTTGGGCATCTCCGTTGCTATTGGTTAAGAAAAAGGATGGTTCTCATAAAGTAGTTATGGATTATCAATGACTGAACGCTTTTTACTTGACAAGACAGTTATCTTTTACTTAGGATCGATGATTCTCTTAGGTTGTTGGCTGGATCTATTTATTTTTCAGCCATGGATTTAGCCAGTGGATAATGGCAAATCGAATTATCCCTGGCTGACCGAGCTAAGTGTGCTCTAATATCCAATGAAGGTTATTTGAAACAACTCAGATGCCTCAAGGATTGAGCAACGCCCCAGCAACTTTCCAATGGGCCATGGATGGTATGTTATGGGGCCTAAAGCTTAGTTTTGTTCTGGTATATCTTGATGATATTACTGTATTTTCCAAAAATTTTACTAAACATTTGGGCCATCTAAAAGAAGTTTTCAAGTGAATTCAAAGCTCCTTCTTAAAGCTCAAACCCTCTAAATATTCATACTTCCAAAATGAAATGGGTTTCATAGGACATCAAGTATCAGCCAAAGGAATTTGACCCACGCAGATAAAGTTCAAGCTTTCCATCAAATGCCCCCTCCTACCTCTCTGCGGGATATTCAAGTCTTTCTCAATATGGTTGGGTATTATCAGCAATTTATACCCAACTTTGCTGATATGGCTGAACCACTATTCTATTTTTTACAAAAAGTGTGCCCTTTGAGTGGAATTCAGCTCAGGAACAGCCAATCAATTCCCTGCAAACTGCCTTGACTAAGGCACCTGTTTTAATTCATCCTCGTTTTGATAAGCCTTTTTATTACATACAGATGCAAGCAATGTCGCTATTGGGGCTATCTTAACTCAGTGTGATGAAGAGCATAAGGACCATCCCGTTGTATATTATAGCAAAACTTTGTACAAAGCTGAATGAAGTTACAGTGTCACTGAGTGAGAGCGTTTGGCTGTAATTCTAGCTATCAAACACTTCTGTCCCTTCTTATATGGTAATCATTTTACTGCTATTACTGACCATTTTTCTTTAAGATGGTTGCAGAATATGAAGGATCCTGGTGGGAGATTAGCTCATTGGGCCTTAAGATTGCAAAATTACAATTTTTCCATTGTTCATCGTTCAGGTGCTCAACATCAGAATGCTAATGGTTTGTCTTGACTGCCTATTCTGACTTTGGAAGTGGAGAAGGAAGAATGCTTATATAACCTTATTGGATGGCCTGAGTTGTGGGATCGAGAGTCTGAAGAAGAACGAGCCTATTTAAAACCTATAACTAAAGATAAAATGATTTGGGAGGGAGCTTTATATAAGAAGGTCAAATTTAGGTGGTTACCCTTTTACACCCAAACTCAAGATTTCAGGCTGTTATTGAAGGACATGAGCAAGTAGGCCACAGTGGGTTGTAAGAAAACTCAAGAATGGTTGAAAACCTGATGTTATTGGGATAATATGACCTAGTTCATCCAAGAGACCTTTGACTCATGTCTTATTTGTAAAAGTCATGGAAGTACCAACCCAACTTATCAGCATCAAGTTATTACCCCAACTAAAGCGTTTAAATTGGTAAGAATCGATGTGGTAGGTCCTTTTCCTCGGGGATTACATGGCCACCAGTATATTATTATGGCTGTCAACTATTTAACTAAATGGTTTAAGGCCATATCCATTGCCACCCCCTTTTCTAAAACCACAGCGCTATTCTTATACTAACACATAATCTCTCAACATGGATGCCCCAAGGTCCTTATGTCAGATAATGGGACTAAAATTACCTCACAACTTGAGCAGGAGTTATCTAAATTATTCAACACTGCCCAACAATTGTTGTTCCATACAACCCCTCCCTGAATGGGATCATTGAACAAGTCAATGAAACCCTAGTTTCGATCTTAAGAAAGATGGCTTCTACTGATCCTTCTTGGTGGAATTTTTATTTGCCTAGTGCCTTAATTTTCATATTGGATAGGCTATCATCAAATTATCAAGATGTCACCTTTAAATGTCTATATGAGCGAGACCCCTCAGTCCCTTCTAGTGTTCAAGCCATACTTGAGGAAAGCATACCATTAATCTCTGATCTAATTTTGAGAAATCTGGCAGATGAGATTGATTGTCTTCAAGCTCAAGCTAGTAAATCAATTGAAGTAACCCACCAAAAAGAAACCCAATGAAAAAATCAATATAAACCCGCTTTACCTGAATACCTAATCAGAGATTATGTTATGTATTACCACTCTTGGCCTGGTGGGAAAACTGATAAGTTAGGAACCAAATGGTCTGGTCCCTATCGAGTTATATCTCAAAAAAGGACTAGTGTATTCAATTGTCCATGTTGATACTGGCATAGTGATCAATTGTATTCACCTTAGGTTTTTAAGAATTCACCCTCCACTGGCGATCAAATCTTGAGGGGGAAGTGTCAGGATTTCACCAAATTCTCTTGTCTTTGGAGATTCTACTCCATCAATTCCCCCGGCTTCATCAGAAGGAGAGCTTAATTTATCTCAATCTATCAATGATAATAAGAACAATCATCCTCATCCTGATCAATTAGTTGAAGATTCTATTGCATAACAATTAATTAGCACTGATAGATTACAGACCAAATCAAAACCTATAAATATCCCATCCTTTTGTTAATAAAGATTTAGGTTGATTTTTAACCTATTTTTACTTTAGTTTATTGCTTTTTGAAGAATATATTAAAAGTAACTTTGAGAGAAAACCTGCCCTATATGAAGTGTAATTCAAAACTTCCAAATTTGTCTTTTAGTATATTAAATAAAAACCTCAAAAATTGAAAATACAATTTTAAAATCCTGAGATCATTTATTAAGATTTTGAAGAAAAACCCTTGACTTTGAGTGACAAATGGACCACTCCTCAGACTTTAGCATAGCAGTCGCCTCTCAAGTACGCCCTCTCTGGCAGACAGACTGTTCTCCTTGGTGTTAGCACTATCCTTACCATATTCCAAGGATATATCAATAATTGCTCATCAAGCCAACAAGTGAAGGATCTGACCACAACTGCACTCTCCTGTTTGTGGGCCCTCAATTGGGCCCTCTTACTCAACTATTTTATTGTGATGTGGAATGACCCCTTTTGTCACAATCACAAGAAAATCATTAAATCCAAAATCAAATGCCGGTAAGAACTCTACAAAGGCGCCCATAAAAAGGGACTGAACACCAACACCATAGTGAACAGCCCCATCGCTTGGAACCATTATTGTAAATGGTGCGAAAGAGTAGGGCCAAATGACCTTCCCAATCGCTTCTGAGGTGCTGGGGGCATCTTAGTGATAATAGGGTACGTTGAACATTGCAGGAGCCAGAGTTTAATTATCACAAGCAAAAAACTGGAATTCCTGCAAAAATCCATGTAGACATCTTGGCCATCCAAGAAACCTACTGTCTAAAGGGGAAGAAGGATCAAGGTCAAACAGAATATCATCAACCCAATTGGTATAGACAAATAAATGTGGGGTGGTTGTGCGCCAACACAAAAAATTAAAAAATATAAATCTGACACCCATCTGAATGGTCACATCCTGATAGCAATAATCTCCTGGCAGGACAAAATACTATTGATAGCAAGCATTTACAAGCTGAGCACCTCAAATGAAAGTAGGAAATTTTTTAGAATCAAATGCAACACTCCCCATCCCCCAAACATCCTCATACTGAGTGACTTTAACTTCTGGGCCAACCATTATACAGACTGATGGCCCATGCCTGTGGGACACCCTCCTGGTAATGTCAAACTCCAAGCTATAAAGGCATCCCTCAGCCTATAATACATTCTCCCCATGGAGCACCCCTCCTCCCAAACATGAATCACTCCTATGTGCTTGAGGGAAAGCTCATTATAAAGAGCATAGTAGACCACATCCTGGCCCCCACATCCTACCAGCCAGCTATATGCAACTTCTCAACTGCAAAAAGTGATTTTACCAACCACAGATTCATCTAAATAAGATTTTTCAAAACCTGCACACCTGCACAGGTCTCAACCTAGAAGTAAATTTACACAAAAACTCAAACTACCTGAACTATCTGCTTGAGTCAAGAGCAAAATCTCAACCCCAAAATTTATAACCCCCTTCCAATCAGACCCCATCATGACTTGGAAAAAATTCTGACTTGAGTTAATAAACAAAACCTGACACCTCATCTCACAAAAAACACCGCTGACACAATCACCATCAGATGCACCCTGGCTGAACTTGATCACTTTGAGCTTAACAGATTAAAGACTAGTTATAGCCCTAGATGGGGGCAATAATAGGATGAAATATTAGCCCGCCTTAACGCCCTCATCTTCAAACACTAGCATCAAATAATGTATTGAAGAAAGGTAAGAAAATAAAAGAAGGCAAAGCCTGCTTGATGTACTTCTTTTGCCAATTTTACTCTTGAGGTATTTAACCCATGTGTACATAGGTCTGAAAAGAAGATGGAACTATAGAAGCCAACCCATCAAGCGTTTCAACAGAAGTGCATAACTTCTACTAAAATCTGATTGTAACTCCCCAAACAGCCCCCCAAAAAAAATCATAAACAGCGCCACAATTTAGATACAATGCCCAAAAACTATTTAATTAAGAACATGTGATGAGCTCTGGGACATGGTAAGCTGTGCACTGCGTAGAAAATGCCCAGGGCTTGATGGGATAACCTAAACATTTTACAAAGAATATTTCTGGAACGTGGCCCGCTCCTCATGGCATTCATGAATAAGTGCTTAATGGACACTTGCCTTCTTCCAGGAGGCCATGACGCCTAAGTCATAAACCTCTTCAAAAAAGGTTGACAAGTTTGACCTAACCAACTGGCATCCCATTACCCTAACAAATACAAATACAAAACTCCTCACTAAAGTTCTAGCTAATAAACTAGGCGAAGTAGCATCCAAAGTACTGTTCCCTAATCATTTTGGGCTTAAACCCAGAAGATCCATTTGGACCAACATCCACACTGTTGCCATTATATGTTAATCCAAATGCACTGGTGCCCTAATTATAGACCAGGAAAAGGCATACGACCACGTCAGCTGGCCCTACCTAAGAAAATGCCTTAGAGAATTCAAACTCACCTCAAGATTGATAAATTCGCCAATACCGCTCACAGAATCAGCCTCCATTGCTGTACGCTTTCCTGGCTTCCTCACTGACCCAATTAACCACATAGAAGAATCAAACAAGATTAAAACCTTATCCCATTACTCTACAAATTTAGCATAGATCCACTCCTGTGCATAGCAGACTCACGCCTAGATGGCATAATAGCACAAGGCAAGCCAGAAGCTAAAATACTAGCTGTAAAAACCGCTGGGTTTTCACTGGTGCATAGGCTCACTTAACTACTGATACTAAATATAATATGGACTTGAAAGTTGTATGATGACAACAAGCCTAGTCAAGTTTTGATTAATGGGTGGATTCAGCGCTTCTCTGGCAGATAGGATAAGAAAAGTGAATTCAGCCTCACTCTGGCAATATATAAAGGTTCAAGGGACTTCAGCCTCACTCTGGCAGTTGACATTTAGATAAGAACTCTCTTCAACAAGAAGCATATAAACTACAAGATAAAATAAAATATAAGGTATAGGTCTAGGGTATATCTTAGTCTAAGGCAGTCAAAATTATAAGGGGAATTTCTTGTTGTAAAAATTAATGAAAATATAGGTGATAGTAGTGGAGACATGTATTAATGAAATTGTGGTTGCCACAATAATCTTGGCATGCCTAGCTAATAAGAAAAGATATTGGTTTAATTTAGAGAAAGACTCTATCTGTTTTTTATGATAGATTGCATATTTGAATCACCATTTGACTCAGCCAACATGTCAACTACCTTACCTGACTATTTCCCAAGAGTAGTTGCTCATTTTGAGCTGACTTACTCATATCCACATTGTCAGCAATAATCCATCAATAAAATAGTAATCACAATTACTATTGGATATGATCCTCTATAAATTATGATTAATCATTGGATGGTAAACTATCACCAAATAGATGACATAATAAATTTTCATCTCAAAGCTTAATCAATAAGCTAAAAATATATGAAACAATTATAAAATAATTAAAGCTTGAATAATTTCAAACTGGATAAATTGGTCAAATAAATTCCCACACTGGCCTTACAGATGATAAGTTGCTGGTATAGCTAGTAACAAAGATGTACAGCTACTTGAGTACACCATGGAGGAATATTCCACAGTGAGCAACGTGACACTCAACAAAAAAAACAAATTATCCTACTGGACAAGTACAAGACACACTGGACAACATTACCCTCAACACTTCCAAGACACCCACAAAAGATTGACCCCCTCATCCTGAAATTTGCGTTGCTCCCATCCCTCAACCCTGTCTGCCACTTTGGGATGTGGCTGGAAGCTGGTGGAAATGCCTCTGAGACAATAGAGAACAAATTTTTACAAAGGGTTTCAAACTGTCTATCTACCTCAAAATAGATCAACAGGGTTAATAGCGCGTAGCAGTTGCAAACTACCTAAGCCTCCCTATCCTTTGGTTCCCTGCCCACGCTATCTCCTTCTCACCATCATTCATCTCCTCAATGCGCGCCATAATTTAAAGATGGCTGTGGCCAGAATCCTTACCAGCAGTATGCTCTGAGATTCTCTCTGGCCCACACTCAAGAGGGGTGTGGGCCTAGTAGATTTTAAAGACTGAGCCAACTGCATACTAGTAAACTTGATAAAGAGCGTCCTAGCTAAGACCTACCACACCAACATTGGTTTAGAGCAAGGTCCAACTTTGCGCAAGCATTCAAGCTATCCTTCCACCACTACCCCTCCACCCTACTCTCATATCTCACGTTCTATCATAATGCTGCTGACCTACATGGGACCCCCTTACTTCAAACGCCTCCTCATACCATCAAACACTCAGGATGAACCATCATAATAATGGGTACAAGCCAGTGAAGGGGAAGACCCAAAACGTGCCTCACACTTGGGAACAGGGCCAACCCACCCTAAGGAGCACTCAGGAAAATAAGCCAAGTATCGCAAGAGTTAGTTATCTAGATGTCTGGGGTATCCCCTATAACCTCTCAACATAAAAAGCAATATATAGGCTCACCCACCATCCACTCATCCAGCCACAGGTCAGAGCCAATACCTATGATGCCTTAAATGAGTCTACATAACATCAGAATTATTAAACGCCTCCCATGAAACAAGTGCAGTGTGTGGAGAGAATGGAACCTTACACAAACACCTTGAAGTGTGCCCACCACTAAAAGCCATATGGCGCGAGGTGGCGCGCCTTTTTAAAGCTCATACCAACCAGGATCTATAAGTTTTAAGATGTCTCTTTGCACTCCATCTTGATTCCCCAATACCCACACGCTCCATTCCCTTATAGTAGCCATGGCACTGTGGACCATACACACTGCCTCACCAAATGCCTTCAATGGAACAGTACCAATCATCTGCAGGACAGTCAACAGGTTCCACTTACACCTACTGAAACACTTTAAGGATTGGCTAAATGGCTATATGAAGCTAAAGAAGCAAAGAATCATTAGTCGTGGTTCCCAGTATGGTTTATACATGTGGATCCTTTCCTCCACACCTGATTCATTCTAGCGGAAATTTTCTTGAAATGAGATGCTCACTCCCCAAAACACCTGGCGATACCAGCTGATAACAGGAAAGCTCTTCTACTCTGGGGTGTTTTAATAGCTTTAATTACACAATTTTACTTTCCTCTTTCCTTTCCACCTACTCTCATTTACCAGTAGTGTCCGTCTTCTGGTCAACCTGCCTTATTTAATTAGATATTAAAAGATTAATAAGGATCTTCTCAAGTATGCTGAGGAGGTAAGTACTGATAACCATGATTTGAGCCAAAATTAAATCTCAGCTTTGCCTCATGATTATAGAGCTCAAAACTATGTATAAGACCTGGATACTAATAAGGTTGCTCTTGAATGAAAAATGTCTCTCTGAGAGTCCAATACTAATTTCTATCTGAAATTTGAAACTCAACTAGAACCTCTACAAGAACAGGTTAATTGTCTTTCTTAAACACTTGACTAGATTAATATGATCTGAGAAACTAAAAGCAATACACATGCCATCTATATCATCACTGGCGTTGGATCTATTCTTTTTATTCATACTTTTAAAGACAAGTTAACACCTTTTTTGGGTAGCATCAAATTTGTTTTTGCATGCCAACAAATACCTATGGAAGGTTTTGACTGATCATCAGAAAACTAAACACAAAATCTCTTGTTCAAATAAAAGGCTCAAAAAGTTATAGTGCTGGAAATAGATAGTCTCAATATCTGGATTAAAGTTGAAGAAGCTCTTATCAGTAATCTGGGTCAAAACAGAGATTAAGTAGGAAAAATCAGGCATTTATGAGTATCAATATGAAAGAGATAGAATCTGTAGCTGTCTCTGCTGAGCAATTTTATATTATAGCCCAGACTTTGGTAAAATCCAAGATGATCATACTCAAGCATGCTGTAGCTGCTATTGACTAATCTGGCTCAACATCCTTCTTTATCAATTCATATCGCCTCAGTGAAGCGCATTTTTTGGAATCATATGACATAAAAGAGGTTTGTTGGATGTTCCTGATTCCACAAACCTTAAATACATGAGGAAACTTAATCCAAGCCCTAAGTCTTAGCTATCAAAGATTAAAAGCAAAAGTAAGCAGGTGAGCTAAGTGCACTTGCTTTATTAAGTTTAGACATTTTGAGATTGTCTGTTATAAGAATAAGTATGTTTTGGGAGATAAGGGAAAAGACTTGTCATCTTAGGGAAGGGTACCCCAATTGCAGATGAATCTTTAGTACCTTACAACTCTTCCACCCTAATTGCACCCCTACCCTTATTGAAAACAACAAAGAGATTCTGAAGCGGGTGTAACAAATATTTGGCTACTATGTCTAAGAAGCATCTTACAAAGATGTGTTTTAGACTGTTAGAAGGCCAAGAATGTCAATGAAGACATGGTGACAGAAGGAACCTACCTAAGTCAAATTTTAGAGAGTCTGAAAAGCATTGAAACTGCAAATGGTGCTGACCATTTTATTGCCTTACTGATCTGACCAATTCAACATGTTCACAGCCTACTATCCATCAAGGAACAGTATCTCAAGACAGATAAAAAATCAACTCCACAATCCATCTCAAAGAAGTTCTTTACTTCCTCCAAGATGTGGATGAATAATCAGAGAAAGCTTAAGTTGGTATTTATAAATTCAGAGGTAAGACCATCTTCAATACCAGCTCATCAATCAATGTCATATCTCTAAACTCATCATGAAGATCAATCTGGCGCCTGATGTGAAATACTATTAGTATATAGAACAACAGGTCCAAACAACACTTATGACATTGGAGCCTGCTACTCTCTGCTTTAAAAACTGGTAATTTTGTCCTATCAGCACTTTTTGTGGGTCTGGATAACAACTACAATATATTTTTTGAAACTCAGTTTATTCTTGTATAAAATGGTAGTATCAATATGAAGGAAAGGGTTCTCTCTTCTCAACTATGAAGCTCCTTGGGTTTTAAATAATAATGATCCCAGCAAGAAAGAATATTATTGCCTATTTGAGTATCCCGCTTCTGCCTTATTTTTGCATTATATCACCTCATGACAAAATACATAATGATGCCTGAATCCATAGACGCAATAAAAAAGAAATTCCTTATAAACTTCATAAATGATCATAATGAAGCCTAAAAATAAAATGTGGTGAGCTATGATACTCAGAAGATCCTCAGAAATTGTCTGCTTTTAACATGTTTTGAGGGAGGCAGCCCCACAAAGCCTCAAACCTTGCCCAAAAAAATTGGATTCACCCTATCAACACCTTGAAATTCTTCTGGGAAATCTTATTAACAAGAACATCTTAATTAAGAAACATGAAGAAATAGGAAAATGTATACTGGTTTCAATTGAGAATAATGAGCAACTATCACACTGGTACAATGATGGACATGGGCTTACCTGGAAAAAACTTGCTATACATTAATGTAGGACTTCTGTTTTTAAAGACGCAATGGTGCTATTCCCAAGAAGCCAGACAGTTAAAAATTTGTTTTAGTCTAATACTTTTGCAACTCTGTTATTTATTTTTAGGGCGGCTAAGTCTCACTTAGGTTCCCACAATTAGAGTATCATCATATGGTAAGTGACTGTTGGGATTTCAGTATGCCCATATCGTCCATTACCTCAGATTATAACACAATCTGCTTTACCACCAAGTGATTTACTTTAGTGGATGTGTTTATCATTAGAGATACAAACTATTGTTGGAAGTATTTCTAATGAAATATAAAAAATTCTCCAGGAATATGCTTTCACCAGATTACTAGTTTTTTTCAGGGTTTTTCCCTGACAATATATTTACATATAATTTGGTTGTTGATTTTAATTATTGATAACTAGCTGATTTACCTGTGCTTTACTATGGTGTCTATAACATTTCAGATTTTCAATTTATTAATTTAGAATTTTTATATTATAGATAAACAAAACCACTCACCCAAGTCTTGATGCTCAATCAAATTCACCAAAAAGAACTCAGGTAAACCTAACTGAACTTATCAAAACAACCAATAACTAATCACCCCTCAAACCTAAACTATGTCCTATCAATTTGACTAAAAGCCATAAACCACTTGGCCAAACAAAAAAACCTATGGATCAATCAAATAGCACCAAAATGCGACCCAAAAAATCTCTTTATACTTTTAAATCATTGAGTATGTGACATCTTCTAAACTTTAAATCAACTTCTACTTAACTTGCCAAAAGTATTTTATTAATTAGGTGAACCAAACTAGGCAAGTTTTTAAAAGATATAAACCTAACTTCCATATACCCATGCTTCACTACAATAATTAGTTTTTCAAATGATAAGCTCACATTGTAGCCTATAGGCTGTGCCAGCACTACTCTCAAGCCACTCAGACTAACAGCTCCGCTGTTGCCCTTGTGGCTTGAGATGATTATCCTAACTACTTAATCTACTTAAACTCTAATACTGATTTTTGTTGAGTTTCAGGTGAGCAATTTGGTGAATTATCAATAATATTTGTCAATTCTCACCCACCTGCCCAAATAGATTGAACCCATCAGGCTCAATAATTTTTGATTTGATCTTATTTGCCAATTCTCACCCACTCACCCAAATAGATTAACTATCAGACTAGAAGGTTTCAGATGTCATTCAGTCAGTGAGTATGTCAGTGATAAATTTTATTAAGTAGATTTCATTATAATGTATTAGTCAATTGGTGTTTGGTGCCAATTGACCAAGGGATTTTAATTGGTTGCTGAGGCGCTGACAACACTTCTGGTAGCAACTTGTGGGTTAATCTTAGTGCGCAACCTGCTGTAAATGGGTAAAAGGTCCCATTACCTAAGCAAGTTGTTAGCTTAATATGGGTAATCCACTAAGATTGATATAATTGAACATGTTCATCAATTCAGCCAGAAGGGGTCACATTTCTAGCTTGTTACAGATACTGACTATATGGATGAGGAAGATCATTTTTGGGCGCGACTTCAAAGGGTTAATCCATCATCAATGGCTGTTGTTTCCAAGTGAAGCGCCAACAGAAAAGCTACGCTCCAGATTCCCTATAAATTCCCTTGATTTTTATTAATTAAAACATACACTTAGACAATTTAATAATGGGATATCTAAACAGTTATACATTTAGTGTATGACAAATCTTACTACAAAAGTTAAAGAATCAGATATCCTTTGTCTATCTACTGCTTGTTAATTTCTCCACGGCTCATGCGTGAAGAGAGGAAAGGAAGAAGTTCCTTTAGACCAGAAGTTGCCAACTCTAGAGGAAGATGTGAAATGATATGTTTTTTATTTTTTAAATAGTTTATCAGTAACTTCAAGGATCGAAGGAAGAGCGTTAGCACCATTCTAGCATTGAGGATAGTACTCAATTTGGTTGCAAAAATATTAACTAAGCAATATTATTCAAACTTTTTTCAACCTATCAATTGCATATGTCAATAATCTGGTTTAACTCACATATCAGAACCTGTGCAGTAGACTTGAGAGCTACAGCGAGAAAAACATCTCAAAAGTTTACACCTGGTGCTCACTACATGGTAGTTGAGTTTTCAGGCCAAAATTATAGGAGAAGGTATCAGCAATTTGTCCTAAAAGGATGGACTTAGGAAGCTGTGGACAGAATTGGAAACTACTAACAAGATGCATTAATCTCAGCATCCCAAACTAACCTCACTAATCTAGTGCAAGTGATAGAAGCTGAGGGGGAGATTGAAAAAGTTGGAAAGGTTAATAACTACTTTTGAGAAGGTCACCTCATTGAAATGGAAGGAGAGCAAATTAATAAAAAAGGTTAATATTCCAGATAACTGAATGAGAAGAGGAAAGAGAACTCATCCACCAAATTCAAGGAGAAGTAAAGATGCTAAAGCACTTAGAAGAAATAAAAAACAAGAGCAATTGTGCTCAGATGAAGTGAATGAAGCCAACAACAAAATACAAAAAAATCCCAGGTGGTAAAGTACAAATCCCAAGAGATAACTGGTATTTTTCTATAATTACAGTGATGACTCCTCAAATTAGACCTATCATTAGTCAGGTTGCTGAGCAGGAATCTCCTGCCACCATAGCAACAGAAGAAATTCAAAGTACTTCCAAATTACCTATATCACACTGGGATAATGCACCAGTGCTTTTCCACCTGTTTGAAATAATGATGTTTAGAAACAGCAGCTGACAGAAATCAGTAACTATAATGAACTGCTTAGACACCAACTGACAAATTCTGGTGTTTTCCTATCTCAAATGAGATAACTGAATGTACAGCGGCGCCAATGAAGCTATAATGACTGAGTTTGATACTCCAGCATGGATGGCTAACTAAAACATTAGTTTATAAAAACCATTTTTGAAAGGATGACATATTTGCAGCTTTCTTTGATTGATGTTACAAAAAGTGCATATTCTGGCTGGTGCGAAAATTCTATCAGATTTTGATGCACGCAAAGAATTGCAATTGGTGATTTGTCCTTATAGAGATTTGAACCAGACTATGTTGTTGGCGCTGGAAAACCAGGCTTCCACATTGCAGATAGTGGATTATCTTAGGATGCTAGGGGCAACATCTAAAGCATCTAGTTGAGCCTCTAAAGCTATTCCCACCAGAACTCAGAATACTATGAATAATTCTGAGCCTAATAAGGAATAACAGATTCAGGCCATAATTAGAAATAAGCCTATATGACAGAAACAAGTGGATAAAAATCAAATCAGCTTCTATAATATGCATAACATATAAACATAGTCACTCAATTTTGGGATAAGAAGCCTAGAGAGCAA
Source organism: Massospora cicadina (assembly GCA_022478985.1). NCBI lineage: Eukaryota > Fungi > Entomophthoromycota > Entomophthoromycetes > Entomophthorales > Entomophthoraceae > Massospora > Massospora cicadina. Next base: position 6,617 of record JAKSZP010005908.1, on the reverse strand, counting down.
GTTACTCTGGTACAGGCTAAAGAAGAGGAAACTGGTCATAATTTGGTAAAAAGACAAGCAGTCTAGATACAAAATTAATCTATTACTGCAAGAAAACTTGTTCCTTATGATATTCAATGATGAGCAGGATATTTATGGTCTATTTATAGAGGAAAACACACCTGATCCGCTCTACCAGATGGATAATAAATATAGATGCAATTACTTGAGCAAAAGCAAAGAGGTAAGACCCCAAAATTGTGAAGAAGTTGCTTGGTCATACGCTCATCAGTTGGCAGAATCTATTAGCACTGCTAAAAGCATGGAAGCATTACTCAATTTGAGACATGATAAGCGGACATTTACCTATAATAACCCAATTAAAAGATCCTTTCTTGATTTTTTCACACAATTAATTAGTGCTTTGAATTTGGCAAATAATGCCGTGATTCACTCAGTAAATATTTTATTAAATACTCTGAGTGTACATATGTGGACACTATAGTCAATTAAGTAAGAGTGCAGACGATAATTGACAGTGAGCACCCCATTAATATCGTTTTGGCCAAGTTGGTGAAGCAAAGGAAGATTTCACCAGATTTAAAGCACCAAAAAGAATATGGATCTTCCATATCAGATACCACTACATCTTGTGGAGCATATAGTGCATTACCTCTTTGGTTTGGATTACTAGTGATATCAGCACCCAACATAGTGTTGTAAATTCAAAATTGTGACATACTCATCATGATGGAATTTCAAGAGCGTATAGTGTCAAATGTAATTTTGAGAGTAATACCCTAAAATAATTTTGGGGCTATCCCTTCCCTTGGTATATCAGTAGAGAGTATAAACTTTGCTAACGAAGAGGAATAGATTTGTAAACCTAATTAACAATAATGCATAACCCATCCAATACAAGCTGGTAAGAAAAGAATCAGAAATATGCCAATTCAGATTCTTAAAAATTGTGGGAAACCATTAAGGTTGAAATCGACATATACCATTCCAACAAGAATGAAAATAATATTTAACACATGATAAGCGCTAGAATTTCAAGAACTTTTGCAAGGAGAAGACGTTGTCCCATGGAGTAAAGTGATATGGGAGACTTGGGTAGCTTTAGGTATTATAAGTCCAGGCCACGGTGAAATATGAGTGCTACTGGCCATTCTGAGAAAAAAAACTGATAAAAATTGGAGGAAAACCAAGTTAATTAATTTGCGCAACTAATCCTGATAGCAGAAGTCAGAGAGTTCCATAATTTTGGAATGTAAAAAGATATGAGATTACTGTCAGATGCTGCCAAAAGCATTTATGTACTGATCAATTGTGAGCAACTGTCTGAGTTATCAGAACATCAGGATGAAGTGCAATAATAATTCAGGAGATATTGGGTTATATCTTCCTAGGACGAACATGACCTTGATTGTTCTAAATGTGATCCATATAGTCAACACTGGGAATAACAACTTATATGTATGTGACCTGCCTACCAATTGAAGGCTAATGAAGCAGTAGTCTTTAAAAAAATCATCAAACTGATTGAGCATGGGCTCCTTGTACTGTCAGCAATCCATGGTCAAGTCTGCTCCTTATTGTGAAGAAGATATATGTATCAATTGAGTGGCAATTAACTACAGTTGTATAAAATCACTTAGAATGATTCATATCTACTGCTGAGGATTTATGATGCTCCTAATCACTAGGGGAAGCCAAGTTCTTTTAGGAAATAAATTAAATATCAGGGTATTGGCAGACTGACTTGTTGAAATAAAATAGAGTGAAATGTGAGACAATTACAGTAAAAGGATTCTACCAGCTGACAAGAATGTAGAAGGGATAGTTTAATGTGCAGGAAACTTTCCAGAAGGAGATTTATTTTATAGAGTGATTTAAAGTTGCCTTGCATTTTGGTATACTTATACAATATAAAAGTTTTCAGCAGGACATTTACCAATCACCTGAAACACTTGGAGAAAGTGTTTAAAAAGCCTAATATAGATAATTTAAAAATCAAGCCAGGAAAATGCCACCTTTTTATAAAAGAGCTTGAATACTAAGGGTTTGTGATATACTCTGGCAAATCAAACTGAAGCCACAGAAGATAATGGCTATTGAATGGATGTCAATCTTAAAGAGCGTTTAGAACATACAAGCCTTTCTTGGGATGGTTGCCTACTATTTCTAATTTATCAAAGATTTCGCTAGAATCTCAAGGCCATTATTTCACCTGTTGAAGGATCTGAAAAAAGTATTTGTGTCAAATGCGGAATCCCAATAAGCGTTCAAAAAGATAAGGGTTATTGATGACTATCACCATTCTTAGATACTTAACTTTCAATTAGCATTTATTATTTGTACTGATGCCTCATTAACTGTGATTGGCCATTTTAAGTCAAGTAGGTAGCAACAGGGAAAGAGCATCCAGTGGCGTATGTGAGTAGAACTTTGACACCAATGGAAAGGAACTAAACCATGACTTAGCACAAGTGCCTTGTAGTGATTTATGCCTTTAAACAATTTTGAGTGTAAATAAAAGGGACACTTAAGGTTGTGACTGACCACTCATCTCTATGCTGGTTACTTAATCTCAAGGAACTAGAGGGGTGACTGGCATGATGAGCTTTAAAACTGTAAGCCTATAATTCAAAATATACACCAAGCATGAGCAGCACAAAGAATGCTGATGAAATTGGGTATACCCGCCAATCAAGTTGTATAGCAGCAAGCAGTTATATTTAAATAGATGATCAAAGGTAATATTAGGGATAAACCTCATGAGATTCAAAGTGCACTGATGCAAGTGTTGAAAAACTTTTATGAAGAATGGACAGCTGTATAAGTTGAGTGATGGAAAATGGTACTTAATCCATATACCATTAGGAATGAGCAAAAATTATTCAAGCTGCAAACAAAGACATAGGGCATTGTGGCCTAATAAAAATAATGGATCGTTTCCACCAGTATTATTAATGGAATTGATCAATAATAACATAGCGGATTATCTAGCCTGTTGCGTGGAATGTCAACTTAACAAGCCACATAAGAATGTGATGGGCTACTGTCTAGTACACCCTGGGTTTTCTGGGAACAAACTGTCAATAGATGTGAGTGAGACACTTGAGTGTTAGTACTGGTGGAGTAAAGTACATCATACTCATGATAGATCATCTGACTAGATGGGTTGAGATATAGCGTTGAGCAGTGAAGATGCTACAAGCATAGCGAGTTTCATGCTGGACCAAGTAGTGTACCAGTATAAATGCCTGCATGTTTTATTTATTGATAACAGAACCAAACTTACATCCTACATGACTCCAAGACTAAATGAACTAATTAGAATTTGAGGAGTGGTGTCCAATCCCTACAGATCAGAGACAAATGGGATGGTAGAAAGAGTCAATGGAAATCTGGCTGCAATATTGCAAAAATTGGTAGCATGGAAAACCTCCACTTGAGGATCTTATCAGAGTTCAGTTAACTTTACATATAATATCAAGTATCATATGGCAACAGAAAAACGCCATCTGCTCTTTTATATGGATGAAAAGCCTCATTATCATTGATTTCATGTTCAGCAGTAGAAACAGCTTTGTGGATGAGCGCAGAGTAATACTTACCCAATTGGTGAACATTATGATTAAACTGCAATCACAGGATTTTGACATGACATTTTAGAAGAAAATTAGAGCCAAGAAGTTAAACAATCCAAATTAATGCTGAAAGAGTACAATGTGGGAGATAGGGTAGACTATTGTGATACTAATGGGTTTGGAAGAAGAAACAGATTGGACGCCCTATTGTTGGGTCAATTTGAGATTATTTCTAAGACAGTTACAGATGCCTATATGATAAAAACATCAGAGATGGTCATATATTGAACTGGGTCTAAAATAAATAATTGAAGTATTGGATCTAAAAAGAAAAAAAATATAAAAAATGAAAAATTAGTATAAGATAAAAAACAAAGAGAAAAAATATATAATATAAAAAATATATGAATGAGATATTTTTCAAGTAAGAGATTATCCTTGAGAAAAAAATTTAAGATTGAAAAAGCATAACTAATATTACTAGTTTTTATTGCTTCAATCAAGAGGATTTGGCGGTGATCCCACCTTCTATTTCCAAGTAGGGAGAAGGGGGATGAACAATGATGAAATTTAGTGATGTTTACTGTTGTATTTGCCTTATTCTGGGTGAAGCCTCTAACTTGGGGTTGAGACTCAATAATATTTAGTTGTTAATTGATTCCAATTTGTGTTCCACATTAAGTTGAGTTGAGCTATTATAATAGACTAAATTTATCTAAGACTATTGGGAATTGATCCCAATAGCATTTGTGTATTACAAATAAATCGTGACTAAAGCAAAAGACAAGTTATTTAATTAGTTACAATCTATTACTGTGTTTTTTTGCAACAAATGCCATGAGATTTCACTAAATGGGATTTGATTCCCATCTAATCTTAGCAATTTATCTACCTTCTATATCTGAATCCTTTTATATCATCTCACTTTTAGCCTAGCACTTTAAATAATGCAAGGTTTTATCCAGATAAACCGTCATATGTTTTATCCATTAGTCCTATTTTAGGTTCTTATGCCCTTTGGGGTGACTTGCTCACCGGGCACTTTGAGGCCCTAACAACATAGGGACAGTTGGATTTATATCCCACTCATCCCAACAAAAGTGATTCTCTCTGCCAGGTACCCCCTAAGCTCCCCGTGTAAAGTACAATCCAGGAAGGAGGAGGAACGATCATACCTTGGTCCTCTGCACCAGTTATCAAGCGGTCAAGCCCAGGATAAACTAAGGGATAAGACCTCAGATCAGGTGCTGACTGCATAAGAATCTGAGCGCACCCCATAAATCCCTCAGTAGGATCAGTTGGAGTTTCTGGCTGATCTACTTCCATTGGTGCCAGTTGGAGAGTTCTCCAGCTAGTCCAACCTGCTTATACTAGAAATCCCTCAAAAAAGTACTTGGATGTTTTCACAGATATACTGATACTGTTGAAACCAGTTGGAGTGTTTTCCCCAACTGGTCTAACCTGCTTAAACCAGGGACTTTTTGTATCAATATAACTAATTTTTCTTTATATTTATTTTACTAACCTTAAAAGTTAAATTCAATTCTGTAGGGCCAATCCCCTATATTTTCAGTATCCTTATCAATTGGCGACTAATGCTGAGGATAAATAAAAAAAACTATATAAAAAACTTTGAATTGTGCTCCCCATCCAATTGGGATGAGCTAATTCAAGGCTACTGGTGACTTAATGCCAAAGATAGCCAAAATGCATTGCCAGAAATTAATGCCATAAAATTTTAATAGGCCAGGTTTTTTAATTGCCATCTGACGCCTATGTTCTCACCAGTGACTAATGTTTAAATTTATTCACATCAGATCTCACCATTGTATCCGCGCCATCTACCTTTAAGCCCATACAACCCCCGCTATATTTGGATCTACCTTTTATTTGTATGAGGATGGCTGACCAGGGGACAGACACATCCAATATATAGGAGAAAGAAGAGGCGGAGAAAACAGAAGCGGGAAAAGAGAGAAAAGCAATTAAAGATAACTCAGAATATGACATGGCACACTTTGGTGTGGCTGGGGCCATGGGTGGTGGGTGACTAGACCTTGGGTGGTATGGCGACCCTGGCTAGTAGGGTGTACCACCTATGGAGACTGTGAGGTTTTCAGTGTCATATCGGAGGAACCAGATTGGAATCCATGTTCCCATCCGTTTCTTCCATTTGTGTTGAGGTGAGCTGAACAGCCAGGCTTGGAAGTGGTCAGCCAAATGGTTGTGGAACCTGACGATGGTTTGGTTAAGGTTGTGGAAGACCTCATTGAATGCATTGAGGGTAATTGTGTGAATAGACCATATTGCAATGCACACAATTAGGGCCCTCAGTGTCTGGGGGATAGGTGAGGTCATGTTGAGAGTGCCATGATATCACGGGACAGTCGGAATTTGGTTGTGGGTGGTTGTTGAAACAAGTGCATCACGTTGGCCCAGATATGCACAGATGGCGGGCATTCTTCTAGGCGGTGTGCTAGTGTGTTAGGTCCGCCACAGATGGCGCATGTCTTGAACATTGAGAACTACAGTCAGCTGTTCTGTATGTGTGGCGCATGTATCGCCACATTGTAGAGCACACTTGTGGGGATAGGAGGGGACAGGTGATAATGTTCCACACCTATTTTTGGGTTTTGTAGATCATATGGGATGTCTTGTGGTCCAGGTAGTCGATCCTGGACAGAGGGAAGGATGGTAATGGGTTGGGCGCATTAGATATTGTTTGTCCTCTGTGGAGTTGCACATATCCAGTTTGAGGGTAGGTGTCTTCAGATTGCTGTGCATATGCGAAACTCCAATTTCCTTGTCTTAGGTTGTATAGGATACATTTGAAATATCAGTTGGTGTTATGTGGTCCAGTGGCATTTGGGTGTGTTACAAGGTACTTCATCAGGGTCTTCGGGTTGGAAGGGGACCTCAGATGTAGTGCCCTTGCAAAAATTTGTTTGGGCTGCATTAGCCCAGTGGAAGGATGGTGGTTGGGTGACGTCGTGGAGGCTATCCATGAGCCTAGTATTTGCGTTGCTCTTTCCATGAAGAGTT
>JAKSZP010005907.1:0-46316 GCA_022478985.1 Massospora cicadina | reverse complement strand
ATGAATTTGCACATTTGAGTTTTGTCATTCGGCTGATGCAATACAACTTCTTGTAAGAACTAACAATTTAGTTTTGATATACCCCTAATTTGGGACGTCAGCAGGCCTCTCAATAGCACTACTACTCTCATCTGGGCTTTCCATGTGCAAGTGCTATCATGCTGATTATGGGGTTCGATATACATATGTTAAAATTTAAAGGGTTCTTGAGTATTCTTGTCTGATAACCACTAAATTAATTAACTTCACAGGTTCATAATCATGCAATTTTCGCATTGTTTGATAGTAAGATGTATTGTTTGATAATAAGATGGATTCTATTATCTGTAGTTGAATAAAGTACTAGAATTAGGCCCAACGCATGGCTAGTATTTCCTCTCAAGATACTTAGTATGTCCTTAATATGGATTCATTCCCTGGTACCGCCTAACTCAATCCATGCTCAGATCCATTTTTACAGTTTATCTCTAATGACACACAGTTGTCAGCAATTCCTGATTCAATTCAGCTTCTCTTCTCTGGATCCATACCCAGACCTTACTCTTTATCCTATAGAGTCTCCCAATTAGAGCAAACAGAATTATTTTCTTGAGAAAGAATAGAGCTTGACATGGATTCTGATAAATTATATTAAGATAGTACTCTGATAATTAGTGTGTCTTTTATTAGTGAATTCTTAGGGGAATTTATAGCGGGAATTTGGTGCCCAACCTTCAGTTGGCACCTCCTTGATTAGATGGAAGCTGTTACCATTGAATTACCCATCCTCATCTCATCTACGATGGTCTTCCCCATACTGGCTAGATTTCCATCATTGGACATCCTTGAGATCTAAAATGGAAAGAGTTGGGCTTATGTGTCCCTAACATTTTCTCTCAATCCTAGCGAACCACCCATATTTGGCAAGTGACCTGTTTAGGTAATGGAACTTGTTACCCATTAAAGCAGGTTGCAAACCAACTGATAAATTTGCTAGTTGCAGGTGGCATCACTCACCTTGCAAATTAATCCTTAAATTCCTAATTGGTGGTGATGAAAATCCAACTGATACGCATTGGTATACCTGATAGTTAATCATTAATCAACTATCAGATGCCCCTATTTCATCAGCAACTCATCCAGATCGATCCCCAATGGATCTAACCAAGGCAAATAACCTAAAAACTCCAAGCTTTGTTACCCAAAAATCAGGGTCAACTGATATCCAGTTCATTTCGCTATAGGTAATTATCCCCTAGTGACCCCTGATAATCTAGCCTGCTGGGAATATGGGCAAAAATCCCAACACATCCCCCCTCTTGCCTAGATTTCTAGTGAGAAAAGGATTGAGGCAGGAGAACACCACTTTGATACTCAGTCAAATATTTCATTTGTTCAAGAAGAGTATGATCAATCAGTACTCAACGCTGCTTGGGATGACCTTTGATATGCGCTTTCTTCCTCTTACTCCTTGCTACCACCTACTCAGAGTGCGGTTCCCATGACCTTCTGTCATGTCAAAATGATTGATTTACTCATCATGACATTAATCCAAGGATCTGGATTTCCCCCCATCAGAGCATATGACCCATTTATTATATTCAGGATTATTGGTCTGGCATCCTCAAATTCCTGATTTTCTCCTCATCCTTGACAGGAGATTCTTGCCATCAATTTTTTTTTGCAGCACAACTGAGAATGCTCATTTATGTTCACCCCAAGATTTTTTTTCAATAACCTCTTTGCTCATATCATTCTTAATTCTTCTCTAGAGCTTACCCTATTAAATTTGAGATTAATTTCTCCAAATGTCACAAAATCTACCCTGGGCTCACTAGTGTGCCAGGCCAACCAGTATAAAGACTGGTTGGCCCTTTGCCATTTCGCCTTCATTGGCGTACCAACCCCTATAAGTCCGCGTCAAACCCAAAAACCAACCACCGACAGCTTCTCCTTTAGCCCCAGGTGTCCTTGGCGTGTGCCCCAGCAAGTCCTTCTCCCTTCCTGGGCGTCTCAGGCACTTCCGCGCTGCCCCACCATTGCAACGCTTCACCAACCCATCTGGTCATGCCCTGGCGAGTCCATCCCCCTTATTGGGCGGCTATGGCACTCCCACACTGCATCCCGCAAGGTTGGCAGTCAGTCAGCGCATCTGCTGGTAGACAGCTGGCCAGGTTCCCACCGGTTCCTCATAGGGAGGAGGCATGAGAGCTGTCAGCATTGGCCACTCCAGGAGTGATCACCTGCGCCTATTGGTGTTCCCCTATCCTATCTTCTCCTACTCTAGCTGCCCTAAGCCACTATAAATTAAAAGCAAGATTGGTGCAAGAGAGATATTTATTAGGAGGGAATGAAAGAATTCTATACTACTTTCAGGGCTACTGTACCCATTTACTTTTTGGCCAATCAAATACTAGAAAACCCATCACCCTCTTGATTCCAAAACTCTATCAGATCTTAAACTTCATTCATTCATATTTCATAGCAATTCCCTCCAGATCCGCTCATCTGTTCACCAAATATTGATATTAGGTCAATCCATCCTCAGCTTAAGTCGCTGGTTAATCGTATATATAAATTTGTAATTAAATAGAACTTAGAGCATACTCAGCATGAGTCACCAGTGCTAAAATTAGTTGGCGGAACCATTTTTGGACTATTTGTAACGGATTCATTGGCTTTCTGCCAGAAACTCCCACAACAATCTTTGGATGGCATTTCAGCAGCGATTGCAGCTTCCGCCAAACCCAAGTTTGATTAAATATATAACATTGTATAGTATCAAACTAAGCGATTAGCCAGCAATTATGTCCAACTAAACAGAACCCTAATTCTGATACTATCAGAAGGATCCATCTGGTGAAAATCCTGACATCGCCCTCCACTTACCCAGATGGTATTTTTCAGTGTGACCCACCCCAATGGTGGGACAAGACCCCCAGCGCCACCTTGAAGGAGCTCTGGTCTTAAAAAGTGGCTTTTGCTACTCCATAACCAAACCTCCAACTACTCAAGCAGCCCACCAGCGAAGCCCCCTGTAGTGAGCACTACTGCAGCAAAATTGACTGTGGGCTCCGCTAGTGTGCCAGGCCAACCAGTATGTAGACTTATTAGCCCTTTGCCATTTTGCCTTCATTGGCATACCACCCATACAAGTCTGCGTCCAACCACCAACCAACTACCAAAAACTTCGCCTTAGCCCCAGGTGTCCTTGGCGTGTGCCCCAGAAAGTCCTGCTCCTTTCCTGGGCGTCTCAGGCACTTCCGCGCTGCCCCACCATTGCAACCCTTCACCAACCCATCTGGTCATGCCCTGGCGAGTCCATCCCCCTTATTGGGCGGCTATGGCACTCCCACACTGCACCCCGCAAGGTTGGCAGTCAGTCAGCGCATCTGCTGGTAAACAGCTGGCCAGGTTCCCACCGGTTCCTCATAGGGAGGAGGCATGGGAGCTGTCAGCACTGGCCACTCCAGGAGTGATCACCTGCGCCTATTGGGGTTCCCCTATCCTATATTCTCCTACTCTAGCTGCCCTAAGCCACTATAAATTAAAAGCAAGATTGGTGCAAGGGAGATATTTATTAGGAGGGAATGAACGACTATTTATACTACTTTCAGGGCTACTGCACCCAAGTACTCTTTGGCTAATCAAATACTAAAAACCAATCAGCCTCTTGATTCCAAAACTCTATCAGATCGTAAACTTCATTCATTCATACTTCATAGCGATTCCCTCCAGATCCGCTCATCTGATAGCTGTATATTAATATTAGTTCAGTCCATCCTCAGAATAAGTTGCTGGTCTATTGTATATATAATCCATAATTGAATAGAACTTCAAGCATCCTCGGTATGAGTTACCAGTGTTTCAAATTAGTTGGCAGAACCATTTTCAGACAATTTATAATGGATTATCGGCTTTATACTGGAAACCCCTCACAATGATCTTCAGATGGCATTTTGGCAGTGAATACAGCTTCCGCTGAACCTAAACTCAATTAAAAGCTATAATATTAAACAGTATTGAACTAGGCAATTAGCTGGCAATTACGCCCAACTAACTGAAACCCCTAATTCTGATGCTATTGGAAGGATCCATATGGGTAAATCCAGACACTTAAATTAGAGCTTAATTGATTTCAGAGTATATAATGTCAACTATCATATAATTCCAACATTCCCCCTCTCATCATGCTCAGATGTCAAAGTCAGAGTCTCAGTACCAACAGCTGCTTAATAGCATGTATGATAAAGACCTTTGACTCTTCCAGCTGATGAGTCAATCTGCACACCGGAACCTCTTCTATAGTCCTTCCAGGACTCATACTCCCAGTCAAGTACCCATAGGCAGTCCTTCTATGGAATTACCAGAAACAGTAACCAACACTGATAAAACCAGGTTAGGAATTATCTTGAATGAGTTGTTCCTAATCTTTCCTCTGTTGTCAATTCCTGAGTTAGATTTCAAAACTCTCCTAGATTTGGATCCATTTGCAAATTCTCCTATCATCATCGTTGAACCTCCTGAAGCCATGCCCTCCGCTCTTGACTGTTTGTTCCTCACCAGATCAGACTTGCTTACTGAGTTCCTCTTCTGACTGGTCAATACCACAAGCCAGCTGTTTTGGCCACTGAACTAGCCATCAGAAACAGCGTACATTTTGAACTCCATTATGCAGAATCAAGGGCCTAAGTAAACATGTCTTTGTCCATAGCTCTGAACTCTTCTGATCTTAAAAGCATCCTAGATCAAGATGTTGCAGCCTATGCTTTTTTCTTTGCTGGCCAAGTTCTTCAAAGTTAGGCCACAAAGCTTCCAGCCTCTCCCACTTCCATCACTCATTCTGCTTCAGTTTCTGAGAAGCTCATAGTCATCACCTACAAGATGCCATTCGCTCCTTGCATTACTATCTTGTTTCTGGCGCAGCTTATCAGTATCTTATACTGATGGCTTTAATAGGGGGCATGATTTGGCAAACCCCGTCTAATGTCCCTTGCTTAATGCTGGCCCATATGTCTGGTGTTCTCAAAAAACCTCATTGCAAGTGCTTAAGACCAATTTTCTGGCTCTGGTGCCATATCAGGATTACTTAGGGTTATTTTCTGACTTCCTCTTCTTGTACTGTTGCTTACCTCTCCACACTGGGGTGTCATGTTTGGCATCTTCTTACATTTCTATTTCTCTTCACCCAGTTGAATTGTCACAGAGATCCGCGTTCACTCAATGAACTTGGTTTTGAGTAGGTCTAGCCCTCGCTAGTATTAATCTCACATAGATTTTGAATGGTTTATTATCTCCTACTGCAATCCATCCTCCCTCCCCCAAGAGGTGACATAGGCAGAATCATCTTTGAATTGAAGATAACCAATAAAAAAATCCAAAATATAAAAAGATATCATTTTTTCTATGTGTTTTTTTAAAAATCTTTTTTTCCAATATTTTTATCAATCTTTTATTTTTTTTTATTTTTTCCATGGGACTTGACCTTTTTTCAGTTCAGCGGTCCATCTTTTTTTATTCCCCCAAACTGGATCCTATGTATAATTAGACCTACCAGTTTTCTATGGTTCAGAGGTCTCACTTTTTTAAGACTTATCCATCTAGTTTGGTTCAGCAGTCCTTTTTTGGACTTAACCAAATCATTAGGACATAACCAACTTAATGGCTTAGCAGTCCTTGGGGAACTCTTTTCTCATTATTTTTTTCATCAATCCTTTGCTTTAAATACTTATCATGGACTTGAATTACTATCCTGACATAGAAGAGGTTCTTGATGGAGTAGGAATTTGTTGCCTTCTTGGCGATAATTTTGAACATACTTGACCACAATGCATCCAACTTTTTTCTTCTTTCCAAAACCATGCGTATCACAATAGGCAACTTTTTCGCCTATTTGGAATTCTGTAAAGGCTGGTTGTTTATAAATCATCAGTTGTTTTGCTCAAATCCTTTTCTTCAAAGTTGTATCAAATGCTTGTGATTGTATTTTGATCAGGATATTTGTCAATTAGTTCAGGTACTGCTTGGCACTCATCCCTGATGTTGGTTCCACCACCAAATATAAAATTGATGGCAGTGCGGCCATCCCTCCATATAACAACTCAAATGGCGGTTTTACCATCGCCATATGAAGACTAATGTTATAATTTTGGGTGGTATTGTTAGGAACTGGCATAAGGGTTGCACAGGTCAAACCCACTGAGCAACGGAAAGATGATGTGAGGATCATTGGTCCACCAAACAGACTGAAAATATATATAAAAATGGGAGCAATCACCCCTAACAACACTTTTATTTAATTTTAAATACAGTGACTCTTCGCTGTTACGCTCCCTCTACTACTAATTAATTAACTCTTTTAGTCGCCCATCTTGCTTATATACCAGCAACTTTGGACAATACCATTCTCATAGCTTACTTTTCTCTCTCGTTGAAATCACTTTTGCAACCCATTCAATTCAAGTCTGAATCTAGTTTGATAAATCTCATAGAGGAGATTAGTCTGCGCCCATGTCAGGGAGTAGTTGGCCAAGTAAGGTAAAAGGAGCAGGTGGGAGGCCTGCGGCCTCAAACATTCAAAAACGCCCCAGAGAAACTAACAGAATAGAAAAAAATTTCAAAAAACTGGCGGTCACTATTTCCCTGGAATTCCTCACTTGGCAAGCGCGATGCAACCAGTATATCAACACGCCGCACTCCCAACCACTTTCATCAGTGGAATATGGAGTCCGCGTGTTTCTAGACATCCAACAAACGGTTTTGTGAGAAAAATTTTATGTGGATGTGCACACTTTTTTCCTGACTGCAGTGTACGTCGCACCTCATTCCATGTCATGCGGTTGGATGGACTTAGATTTTGAAAACAAGGAGGCAGCAGACGAGGCTGCTGCAGTACGCGTAGTGATTGACCTCCCCAAAGGGCAATGGGTCATCAAAACAAAACGCACTAGATGGACAAAATCCAACTAAATTTTCCTCACATTTGACTTCTTGCCTACTTTGGTAAAACGTGACATTTTGAAGCAACACCTGAAAGATGGTCTCGCCGTCTACAGCAAAATACAATCTTTTGAAATGCAACGCTTTACGCTGATGCCTCACTTGTGCACTGGCAAAGCCATCCCAGTTCTGACCCCAACTGAGGAGATCACAAAGGACCTAACCCAGATCCTGCACTCCACTTTTATTAATATCAAAGGGCATACCACCCACCCTTTCCGGGTAACCGTGGACAGCGCGCCCCCCATCTGCACCCACTGTGATGCGTTTGGCCATAAGGCACATGCGTGCCCCACCAAGGAGGGCGTCACATTCTAAGAGCACCCCTCAGCGGCCATGGCCAGTGGAGAGGCGCACTACAAACCAACCGTAAGCACCAAAGAGGCTTTCCTGTGGGGAGCACAAGGCTGCTACCTACTGGTAAAACCTATTTCCCCGCAAGAGTGGAAGAAGTCCAAGCAGGCCCACAGGGCCGCGGCCAAGGAAGCGGTCAAAGTCACCACCGCTATCCCACACTCCCAACGCCAGAAGGACATCAAAACCTTTGTGGCGAAAGCAAATTGGGAATCCATCAACCAATCAGATTGGGAAGCCTATACCAATTGGCCACCCAATATAAGGATCTGATGAGTGACTCAAATTCTCCCAATCTTTGCAACCAAGCTCCAGTCAAAACTGACTTGGCCTTCAACCTACCTGAAAATTTTTTTTCACCCCGCTCAATGGTGCAACAAACTCATCTGCACCGCAAAAAATTTGTCTGACGTCGTGGAAACAAAAATTGAAGGCAAAAGCCAATGCAAACCTTTATGCAAAAATTGCAAAAATACTGATAGCGTTGCTGCAAACACCCGCACTGCTGTGAAGGCCCATGGGGATCTAGAGGAGGCTAGTGGGCCTGGGTGCCCACCCCCTCACACCTAAGGTGTGATGAGGGAACCCTTTACTTTAGGGACGTTGAATATCGCCAGACTCAAGGCCTCGCCATCCCAGGCTAGGAAACTGAGTTTTTTATAACAAAATTTACCCGTGGATATCCTGGCCATCCAGGAGTCCCACTGTCCACAAGGTTCCGAGGAGGCTTGGAAAACAATGCTCCTCCCATCCCTATCCTTTTGGTCAAAACACTGTGGGGTGCTAATTTGGAAAAATAATTTTTTCAAATTTTTATTGTCAGAAACCTTCCTCAATAGCCAAGTCCTCGTTGTCACTTTTTTGTGGGCTAACGTGGTACACACTATTGTCAACATCTTTGCCCTAAATGGTGCATGAGAGCATCAGGAATTTTTCTCATTAGTCAAATCCCTCCCGCTACCCTCAGACCCTTTCATAGTGGCGACATGAACTGTTGGCTAAACACTCCAATGGACCAGTGGCCTTCCTCCTCCCACGCCCCCCAGGGCCACGTTGAACTTCGCGTTCTAAAGGCCACCCTTGGGTTAATGGATGCACTGCCGCAGCAAGCCCCGCTGCTCGAGAACATGATGCGCCCCCATGTCCACAATGGCCAATTAAGGTCCATGTCCCGCATCGACCTTATCCTTACAATGGCGAAATTCCAACCCCACATATCCCACTTTAAAACAACAAAAATGGAATTCTCTGACCATTGACTGGTCTCAATAACCTACCACCTACCTTTCACAGCTGCTAAGGCCCCACATTGGTGCAAAATCCGCCCCCCTGAGCTCGCATCACCAGGATTTTCCACGTGGGTGGAATCAGCAACTTTGGCAAAAGAGTTCGTTGCACCGTTTTGCGCGGACCCTATTTCCACATGGGCAACTTTCAAAGAAGATACCATCCACCAATCTCGCCACCTCTCCTCCAGATGCTCATGAGCCACATTAACTATCACTTCGCGCGCTCTGGCAGAGTTGGCACACCTGGAGTACAACATCCCGGCTACAGGATACAGCTCTGCATGGGGCCAGAAGTGGGTGGAGGCAGCCACCCACCTCAACGCGCTCGAAAGACAACAAAAACATCAGGTTTGTGTTCAGTACAGGGCCAAACGCATCACAAAAGGCAACAAGTGCACCGCATATTTTTTTAAAAAAAATTTTGCACCACGCCAGAGCGCGGCCTGCACACAGGTGCGAAGATCAGATGATTCCATTGCGGATACACCAGCTGAAGTGGCAATCAAAACACAAAAGTATTACTCTGAGCTGTACCGATCTGATTCAATTCAGCCAGCTGAAGTGGCGGAATTTCTCAACTGAGCCCACATCCACACCATTTCCTGATACCCAGAAATAATGAATTTGATTACTCCAAATGAATTATGGACAGCCATTCGCGGTGCGCCAAACTGAAAATGCCCAGGCCCAGATGGCATTCCATATGAATTCTAAAAAAAGTACTTCAAATATATATCCCCACTACTGTTGGCCTCACTTAACCAGAGCCTTTTGGAAATGCGCCTCCTGACAGGAGGACAAGAGGCCTTCACCATCACACTCTTCAAGAAAGGGGACAAGCTAGACTTAGCCAACTGGCACCTCATTTCTTTAACTAACACGGATACAAAAATTTTAACAAAAATTATGGCTAACCGTTTAGAGATTGTAGCATCTGCCACCATCTCCCCAGAACAATTCAGTTTCATAACCAGAAGGTCGATTTGGGACAACGTGCACTCTGTGGCCAACGCGTTCCAGTCCACAGCCTCTGGGGCACTTGCATTCTTGGACCAACAGAAGGCCTATGATAGAGTAAACTGGGAATACCTCAGGGCCTGCCTCCATCAATACCGCTTACCCCTCGTTTCATCAACTGGGTGATGCTGCTCACGGAATCTGCAACAATGGCAGTACGTGGCCCTGGCTTCCTAATGGAAGTAGTCCGCCCTCAAAGGGGCTTGCGACAAGGGGACCCCCTGAGCCCACTCTTGTACAACTTCAGCCTTGACCCACTACTTCGAAACGCGAATGCCCAACTCACTGGGTCCATGTGCCAGGCCAAGCCCCAGTCAAGATGATGGCGTTCGCAGATGACTGTGTGGTGGGGGTGTCTAATAATAAAGATGCATGCGCACTTGAAGCTCTCATCTATGAGTTTCCGGGTAAGTAACGCTGCACTGAACGCCTCCAAAACCGAAATCATCCTCCTTGGTCAGTATCTAAACTGCTGGGCCCCTGCAACCAGAGCCCAGCCTGGCCCATCTGCTCACAAACGCGCTCTCCCTCCCAGCTCACCTCACACCGCCCCACTGGTGCTCCCCTTTGTGTCACGCCCTACCATAGGGCCAGTCCGCCATCTGGGTGTGTGGGTGGAGGCAGGCAGATATGCATCAGCAGTAATGGAGAGTCATATTCTGGATAATGTGACGAAGCGAATCGCCTCTCCCAGAGCCCACCCTACTTCCCTTACTGGTAGGATTGTTTTAGCCAACTCCATGATCCTCTCCAAAGTCTGGTTTGGAGCCCACACCGTCCCCTTCTCCCCAAGCTTCTTCAAATCCTTCTATGCCCTGCTGCAAGGATGGCTATGGTCAGGCCGCCCTCCACCAGTATGGTTAAAAGTCATGTTTGGCCCTCATCAGCATGGAGGCATGGGCCAGCTTGACCTCAAAGCCCATGCAGCCAAGATCTTTGGTACCTGGATTGCGGTCATCACTGCCCCTACACTACCGTCCCAACACTGCTCCTGCGCAGCCCGCTCCAACTTCTCCCGCGCCTTGGGCCTCAACAATCCATTGAACCCCCACTCCCTGATGAAGTACCTGGCTTCACACCCATCAGCCACAGGTCCTCACGGTACTAAAACCCACTACAAACGAATCCTACTCTCCATGCAGAGCGCTGAGTGGAGAATTTGTATTAGCGGACATACAACCTGAAGAGGCCGCCCCTCTCCTCAGTTCACACAAGAGGTACAGGGGCTACCAATCCATGATGGCGTGATCCCCATACGGCCCCATGTCCTATCCAGGGTGGACTACCTGGACATGATGTACATCCCTTACTCCATTGAGACCCAAAAAACTATCTGGAAATATGCACACCATCCTCTGTTGCAGCCTCAAATCCGCTCCCATGTGAGGCGCTGCCTGAGGTGGGTGTACCGTACAGCTGAGCGCTCTAACGCTTTACACTCATCCTGCGTCGTGTGTGGCCAGTATGGAACGCTGTTCCACCGCCTGGAGAAGTGTCCTACCTCTAAAGTGATATGGCGCAAAGTTCAACAATTACTGGGCCAGATCAAACACATCCCTTCAGTCTGTCAAGAGGTATGTTAGCTTTATCAATGGCCTCCCCCCTTCCACCCTCCCTCCGTGCTTTGGTGGTTGCAATCGCCATGTGGACCATCCACACGATTGTCTTGGATGCCATCGCAGGCTCCATCCCCACCCCTCCCAGAAGCTGTCCACAGATTCTTGTTTCATTTGGTGGAACACTTTCAAGCGTGAATGTTTGGATACCTCCCACCGTGCCGCTGACAGCTGGTATCCTCCTGGTTCCCAGTTTGGTTCATCAAATCAGACCCCTTCCTCCACACGTGTTCAATTGTGGCTACGGCCCCTTCACGCGTTCCCTCCCCTTCCCCATAAGTGGCGTTCCTGCTGGCAACAAGAGATAGCATCGCTTCTCTGGAGTGCCTTCCCTGTTACTAAGTGTTGTTTCAGTTGAGTCAATTTCGGAAGTGTCCATCCCATGGTCAGCCTTCCCCGCAATGGAATTTAAAAAAATTTAAACCATTCTCATAGCTTACTCTTTTCTCTGCTTGGTGTAACTTTCTGAGAAAATTAATTTGGTAAATTAAAAGCAAACACTTAATTGCACACCAAAGTCTTTCTCCAATGTCATTGGATTCCCCACCAATTGTCCCAGCGTGGGGCAGCAGCGAAACTCCCCCCTCCATTTTCCATCCAACAGAAAAATGCGCTCAGACCGGCTCGCCCAGTCATTCCAAACCCTTGAGACAATTTTTTCCTCCCAAAGACCTAAAGCCCATCTCGCCTGAACCTAAGCGTTGCCCCGCTGCCCCCTAGTGCTCCCCTGTAGCAACATGCATTTCAGCCTTAGGGTTAAATATGGAAAATTCTTCCCCTACAACGACCAAGCCATTATCAAAATGGCTCAGGTGGTGATGACACCAGCCTGTTTCATTGACTTCCGCCCCTATAAGGGGTACTTTGACCTTGGCTTCCCCTGTGAAGCCGATGCAGCTACTGCAGCAATGGTGCCATTAATATTCAATAATATTCCCCTTCCAACAACCTGGACCCAGCTCCCAATGGACACCACCTTGGTGGTCCAGTTCGCTGGTTTTCCCACCCACCTCCCCCCAAAGTGCTCCACCAGGAGCTGATGGAAGGTTTTGCAGCCTATGGCGCCAACCCCATCTTACAATTTGTGGTCCCAAATGGGGCCACACGCCTCGCTGGGCCTTGGGCATATGCCAAGATCAGCCCTGAATTCACAAAAATTTCTTTGGCAATTCCCCCTCATGCCACCATCCCATCTGCCCCCGACCATCCATTATGGGCTCGCGTTGAGGGCGGATGGACGATTATGTCCATCCTGTTTTGAGTTAGACCACTCAAAATACAAATGCTCATACTCAGAAACTTCTGCCAATGCTGAAAGTTTGCCCGACGCCCACCAATCCACCGCCCACCCCACGCCAACTCCAACATGGGGTACAATCCTACCTTCCCATCCTCCAATTCCTGATGCTGCAGCTGCATCTACAGCCACCAATCAGCATCCACTTTGCCCCAATACCATAAACAATTCATCTAACCAAACATCAGATTGGATCCCAGTTCAATCCCATGCGTCCACAAATGAATCAAACAAACCTCAACTGTACGCTGATTCCCCAATCCAATTCAACCAAAATCCATGGGAATTATTGGATAAAATTGACAAATCAGATAACGTCATTGAAGAACTGACGCTGCAAGTCAAGCAGCTCTATAACGCAGAATGGGATGCAAAATTCTCGCCTCAGAAATATGTCCCACAACCTAACGCTAAACCTTTCTACAGCGACCACCAGCTTACAGTAAAAGCAGCCGCCACATCAGATTGCCGTCCACAACACAAAGCTGCCGCCAAATCTGTGACTGCGCTCACAGGAGGAATTCCAACTCCCGTCATCCCCAAAGGTCTTACTGCAAAAAGTAAGACCAAAATGAAAACTTTACACAAAAATGTTACTGAAGCCATCCAGAACGTGGTAACAGTAGCACGGAATCTGAAAGCAAAAATAACCTGAACCAACATTACCACATTCATTAAACTCCCAGACGCCCACCTCAAAGCTGAAGACGCTTTGGCTAAATACATCGTTGGTATAATGATGGCTGGCAACTATTTGGAAGTTCCAGTCATCAAGGATATCAAACCCCATGCCGCCAATGCCCCCACACCCTTACTATCTGCCTTAACATGCACCCTACTCTGGGATGAAATGGATGCGGCCAAAGACGAGCCCCCCAATCCCCCTCCCCATCCACCATGGAGGGATAGCAGTATTCGCTGCCCACCTGGTTGAATATTTTGTTAGGTTGAATATTATGTTAGGTATATTATAATCGATCCGTCCATTTTGGGCGTTTCATTTTAATCATTATTTTTTGTTATGATTTTTAGTTTTAGTTCAGTAATGTCCGTCACCTGGTCAGCTTACCTCGGTTAAATAAAACCATTCTCATAGCTTAGGCTACTTTATTCTGCCAATTCTCCTTGGTTTTAAATTGTTATTCTTCAACTCTTTATTGCCTTAATTTGAGGCAATCTAATTTGTATTCATTGAATGTTGACATCACCTTATCGCCTTATTTAGAGGTGATCCAATAACAACCCATTATATCCCAATATCACCTCATATTGAGGCACTTGAATAATTGTAACTAATATTGTGGTCTGCGGAATCTTCCCAATCCACCATAGCTCTTCAGGATTATCATCCAGTCATATTGGAATCACAAAATTACACCCCCTTGACTGGATGATAAGGCTCCTATTGCTTATATGGTCAGAGGAACTTTGCATGTGCTCAATTAATGACCTGCCCGCTTTCAGGGTCCTTGATGGTTAGGCGTCGCCCCAGTCTTCTCTACAAATTTAAATGGACCAGTCCAAATACTGGCGAACTTGTGTTTCCGCCCAGACCCATGTTGACCATGGAAGAGAGCCATATCGCCCTCTTTAAACTGAGCCTTCCTGCTATGATGTGCCTGATCTGCAGCCTGATTTTTGATAACCTTGCTAAACTGAAGAAATATGCTTCAGTTTGCAATTTAATCATTGTGTTTGTAAGGTTAGTCAAATAGTGGTAGGGCTTCATTTTGCTGGTGTATACTACACACAAATAAAGCAATGCTGGAAGAGACAGGTGTCACCCATAAAGTCGTTGAAAGTGGCTCTTCCCTGTGGCGGAATGGTAGCTAATATTATAGGCAAACACAGCGGTGGAAAGGAGGGAACTCCAATCAGAAGGTCGATCTGTTACTAATAACCATAGTATGTTCACCAAGGTCTCACTTACCCGTGTAACCATTCCGTTGTACTCAGGGTGATATGGAGTCATCAGAGCCCCGTGGATGCCCATAAGCTCATTCATTTTATAGAGGATGTGCGAGGTGAAGTTGATTCCATTATTATAAAGAATGAACTGAGGGCAGCCATGTCACTGGATAATACATTCCATTATGAACTTGGCCACTGTGATCGCCCCAGATACCGTATCACCCATGCTTCAACCCACCTGGTCAAGTGGTCGATAGCCACCAGAATATACTTACACCAGTTGGCTCCCATTGGAAGAGGGCCAACAACATCAAGGGAAACCATATGCCAAGCAAAATGTGGTTTCAATAACTGGTACAAGGTCTTTCAACAGAATGGCTTCTCCACTTGGCACTGGTGGCAACAGGAAATGGTTTCAAGCATGTTGAAGCTCATGCTTTCTCAGTATTACCAAGGCGCAAAAACTCCATTGTCTTGCACATGCCACTATGTCCAACTGCCTTATGTGTGCTCATAATAATCCTAGGCTGTTCTGAGGGTCATGATAAATTAACCGCAAAATCACCAATCTATTTGTACAGTTCCCCAAACCATTAGAAGATATTCATTTGCATCTCATTTAACACTTTGATCAATTAGGACGATTTGTCATAGTTTTAATTGCCGAGCATCTTATTGTACATCACATCACTGAGATCCGCCATCACAGCAATGGTTGGCAATCAAGATAAACAATCAGCGTTCTGGTGCTTTACTCCTGGGTGGTGAAGGATCTCAAAGTCATAAACCTGCAACTTAAGAACCCATCGAGCTAAACGCTCATCAGTCTTCTTTAGGTTCTGCAACCAACGTAACAATTCGTGATCTGTTACAACTTTAAACTTTACCCCAAGCAACTAGACTCTATTTTAATATATGCATAGATCACCGCTAAGCACTCCCACTCAGTCACAGTATAATTATGTTCATGGCAGTTCAGACTTCAACTACAGTAACTACGGGATGCTCCTATCCCTCATCATCTTTCTGAGAAAGTACTGCCCCAACAGTGTAAGGGACGCATCCATCTGAACAATAAACTCCCTATTAAAGTTTGGATAACATAGCATTGGCACACTGATCAGCGCTATCCGTAGTGTATTGAAGGCGTACTGATGATGTTCTGTCCATTTGAACACAAAATTTTCTTTGTAAAACTTAAATAGCGGCCCCCAATACAGCTAATGTTAAGGATGAAACGCCAGTAGTAACCAACCATTCCCAAAAATACCTGTATGTCACATTTACTATAAGATATATTCATTTTGTGAATGGCCTCCACCTTGCCCAGCTGTGGTTTCAGCCCAAGAGTCTACCACAAACCTCAAGTATTACAACTAATCTTTGAAGAAGCTACATCCTTGAGGTTTAATTCTGATGTTTACCTCAGCGAGCTGGCGGAATACTGCTTCTATATGGTCAAGGTGCTCTGAAAAAGCTTGGGAGAAAACATTGATATCATTGAGGTATATGAGACACATGACAGCTTCAGGTCACTGAGGTTAGTGTCCATGGCTCTTTGGAACGTAGCTGTGGCATTAAACAGCCTTTTATGCATACGATTTTGTTGAAAGAGACCTTTGGATGTGATTACAGCACATTTCTTCTGTTCCGGCGTAGGTAATTAGATTTACATCAATCTGATATCAAATCCATTGCTGAGAAGTAGCAAGATCCTCCTAACCAATCCAATGAATCATTAATCCCGGCAAGGGTTACAAGTCCTTTTTTGTAATACTATTGAGCTTCCATTAGTCTATCACTACCCAGTTGGTGCCATCCTTCTTTTTTACAATCAGAATGGGAGAAGCCATGGACTCTTGGAGGGTTTGAGTATTCCTTGCTTCAGCAACTTATCAATTTTCTAGTGACAACGTCTTCAGCTGCCCTTGAGTGTCAAGTTGGATGAGAACTGATAGGAGGATGATCTCCAGTGTCAAATTGATGGACCACCCCCCCCAAGCACACCCTAAAATTGTGGCCGTCAACAGTGTAAATCTTCTTATACTTTTGAAATGAAGTTATTACTTGGTCTTTTTGTTCTTCCAATAACCCTATTCATCTCCCACGATACCACTGTCATTACGCTGGGCTGATACTTGATGGTTAGACCAAATTCATCCAACAAACCAAATTCGTGAACATGAAGGACCTCCTTGATTGGGGTCAAGTATAAACACGCCACTATTTGATGTCAGCAGATTTTCATTATTTCATTCTGGAGATTCGCTAACAAAACCTTGATCTCTCCATGGCCTTGGAGTATAATCCCTGGAGCCACATGAGGCTCAAGGCGCATATTCTTATAGGGCCCAATGACCTCCCCATAGAGCCCATCTGTAACTTCCACCTCTAACTCAGTGTTCACTATGACTTGGTGTCCGGAAGGAATATATATAGGGCCAGCAGCTCGAAGAGGTAGCCCTTGATATTCATATATCTGATGGGGAAGGGGCCGAGTCTTGCTCTTTAATTGATGATAGCAAACTGGAGTCACGTTGTCACTATATGCAAGGTTGATATACCCCATGTGCACCAGATCCTTCAGCACTCCGCTAGAGGTAAGGTAAATTGGGATCCGCTGCCCCAGAATTTCAAAAGTCTCCTCTGTCAAACTAATGACAGCCCTAAAGTATCACATGAAAGCAGTTCCAATTATCAGGTTGTAGTTACTGTTGGGTAGCACTTTCACCAGAGCTACAACAACAATGGACCCAAACTGCAATGGAAGCGCGCTGTTAACTCCCTTAGAAACCGTGTTTACTGCTCCAGTGGTCACATACACCATTCGATGGTCCACATCAGGCTTTAATATCAACTTTACCATCAACTTAGTAGAAACTATGTTGACTGGAGCGCCTGTTTCTATTATAATGCGAATTCTATTTTTGCTATAAAAATGTCACAGTATGTACACTCAGAATAAGAATAATATTGACTGTTTAATATGTGAATATTTATGGGATCACTTTTTCCAAGAGAACTCATTATACCCTCACCGACTTTGGGTTATTCTTTAAAAATGGTATCTACCAGAAGGGCAACGTTTACTCCTTTCAGTGTTGGCGCATCTGTGGCATAATACAGCTTGTTTTAAGAGGCTTGATCGAACTTTTGATAGGCGTATGGCTTTAATTGCTCCTGAGGTCCTTCATCTGCTACAGCCTTGACTTTCACTCACAACATTACGTTTACTCCTCCAACTGGTTGCTGGTATAAAATCCCATCATTGTATTGAGGGACTTCCGCTGGATATACTACAATTAATTCAAGTGAAACGTTTTGGGGTTGGGATAGAGGAGGTAGAAAGTCCTGTCTCTACTCCGCTCCATCTTTTTACCTAGTAGTATTGATCCTGTTGCACAAAGTGAACACGACGGTTAGGGCAACTCCATGCTAGGTGGCCAGGGCGACCATATTCAAAGCAATTCACCCCATAAAAACTGCATCCTTAGTTCTCATAAGAGGGGCCATGTTGATAGCTTTGTTGTTGATAATCAGCGTAACCAGGGCCAGGTCAGTAGGATTGTTGCTGTCACTTGGCGTAACTAAGTCCATGCCAGTAGTTGGGCTGCTGATCATTTTTGTGAACTAGGCCAGAGCATAAGTCTAACTGTTGGGAGTTATTGCCAAGGATGAGGCGCAGAAATATAGTAAGTCTGGGGGTTACTAAACGGAATGTTGGCAAGACGAGAGTATTCCCCTGAATAAGAAGGCCCAGTGGCAGTGGTATGTTTCTGCTTCATATTGGGTGGAGGGAAGTTATCATATATACGGCGTAAGAACTGCACAATTTTGAGCAGGAGAACGTCATCATCCAAAATTATAGAAGTGACATTGTAAAGCTCACAGTATGGCTTCATGCAGAGGTCATTTCTATGAACATGTTGTATTCTGCTAAATAGTTTGCCCCAATAAGAACATGAACTTCTGCTGTAAATTTGTTTGCAAACTCTGTGAGGGTCTCATTATAGTAGAACCCAATAGTCAAGAACTCCACCTTTTGCTGTAAAATTTTTGAAGTACCCAAAAACAGTCGCAGCACAGTATCCTTTACTTCTTGATAGGTAACGGAGCTGCTTGGAAGGTAGCAGGTGACTTGATCAGCACTCCTGACATCCAAGGTAGATATTAACAGCTTAGCTTTACACCAATTTGAGGCAAATTCCGCTGCAAACACAAAACGTTTAAAAAGCTGTGGATATTCCCATTGCAATTAAATAGAAGCAGCTACTCAATATTGACCTCCTCGTCCCACTAATAAATGTGCCTTATAAGGCGTACTGAGGAATGGGTCAAGACCCATAAGCAGTCTCTCAATGAGGAGCTGGTCCAGAGGAGGTTGGGATGTCCGCTACTTCGAGGTAATGTGTGGGCCTCTGCGGTGGGCAGTACTGCCATCACTTGAGTGAATTAGTGCTCCGATTCATACTCATATCCAGAGCTACAATCCTGAGTGTAGTAGCTCCAGCCAGCATCATATTCCTCGTCATATAGTTTCCCCTTGTCATTCTTCTTCTTCCCAATGAGAGGGCTTGGAGGTAATGGTCAATTTCCTCTATGCACAATGCAGTCATTTGGTAGTGTCATCTAAGCAATCAGTGATTTGCTTGTTTTGTTGCCCCAGAAATTGCACTTAACTAAATGTGCTGCTGAGCTGGTGCTAACAGCGTTCTGCTCTTGAAGAAGCTCATCTTGTTCCTCGAGCACCACATCAAAAGCGAGTTTGAGTTCCTCATATTCAGCTGGTGCAGTGCTTTAGGAAGATTCCCTGGCAAAGCAGGCCTGATGAGACTTGGCTGGCGACTGGAGATTTTTATGTTTTAATGGTTGGTCATTGGGCCCCCTGTAGTGAGCACCACTGTTATATTTTTGGAGATACCATTGGGGTACTCCATAAGGGTCACACAGGTTGAAACCAATGAAAAATGGATGGAAAACATGGGGATCTTTGGTCCTCCAAACACACGTGAAAATATAATAAAATCGGATCAATTGCCCCAATGACACTTTTATTTATTTTGTTAGATACAGCGACTCTTTGCTGTTCAACACTCTCAAGGCTATTAACAACCCAAACTTTCAATCGCCCCATCTTGCTTATATATCAGTGACTTCAGACAATACCGTTCTCTTAGCTTAGACTATTCTGTTCTGCCACACTCTCATTGGTTTTGGAATAGTATTCCAGATTCTCTATTGCCTTAGTTTGAGGCGGTTTAAATAATATATGTAAAATGTCGACATCACCCTTATTGCTTTATTTAAAGCCAATCCAATAACAACCCATTATAACCCAATATCGCCTCATCTCAAGGCTTTCAAATAATCATAAATAATCATCCTAGTCGGCAGATTCTCACCCATTCTGCTGTAGCTCTTCCAGGCCTATTGTCCAGCCGTATCAGAATCTTGATAATAGATATTTGTGAATATTTTACTTCCAAGGCCACATTAACACAACTCCATCATGAGTTGCTCAATGATCCCGAAATTTCTATCAGCTGTTCATTATGGAATCTGGCAGGTTTGACCAATAATCCTGGACTATTGGAAGAGCTCCTACTTGAGTTTAGTAAAAATTTAACAGATACTATGAAACTGTTATAAAGAGATAGAAGTTCAGCTGACTTTCCATGTGGGACGCAATGATGAACAAACCACTTGGGAATCAAGAATGGGTGATGAATCACATCTCACCATTTTCAATGAATCATAATTTCTCTTTTCGTCAGTACTATAATTAGTACTGACTTATAATTTCTAAGTGCATTTTCAGCAGAATAAATTAATTATCATATATTAACTAAGCTCATTTATTATTCTATTGGACAAAGTCTTATACATTGCTGCATCTAATGAAGCCCTTTCCTCTTGGCTGACTGTGATGCGCTAAGCCTCCTGCAATCAGCCACTATGTTGGGCTCCCTAGCGTAAGCACCTTCAAGCACATCTGGAAGAATTTTGATAGGCTCCATGGCCAGAAAGAACCAGAGGGGTGACTGGCCCAATGGGTTCTAAAATTACAAGCCTAAAATTTTTAGATATTAAACCTGGCAGTATAGCAGATCAAAACACTGACGGATTATTAAAATTGCTTGTAGTCCAAGCTGTCTATCATAAAAAGGGCGAGTTTTAATTAATGACCAAAGGCAATT
Organism: Massospora cicadina; assembly: GCA_022478985.1. Classification (NCBI taxonomy): domain Eukaryota; kingdom Fungi; phylum Entomophthoromycota; class Entomophthoromycetes; order Entomophthorales; family Entomophthoraceae; genus Massospora; species Massospora cicadina. The sequence goes on along the minus strand of JAKSZP010005907.1, from coordinate 25,657 downwards.
TCAGGGGACAAACCCCAGGAAATTCAAAGTGCGTAAAAGAAAGTGATGGAAAACACCAAGATGAAAAATGGACAAATATCAAAAATGATTGACAGAAAAGGCTTTTTATTACCAAATTCTGTCAGAAAAAGTGAAATAATCTGAGCTTCAAACAAAGTTGGCAGTCTTGGTGGCTTAAGGAAAACCATGGACCATATTTGCCAGTACTACTTAAAATCAAACAACTATGATTTTTCTGACTAGCTGGCCTGTTGTGTGAAATGCCAACTCCACAAGCCACATAAGAATATAATAGGAACAGGCTAGTACGCCCTTGATTCTCATGGCACTTGAAGTCAATAGATGTAATAACCTCTGAGTATTATTACAGGATAGCGAATTATTTCATAGTGGCAATAGACTATCTAACTAGATGGGTCAAAACGAAAGCCCTGACCAGAGTGTATGCCATGAGCACAGAAAAATTCATTTGGATCAAGTGGTATACCGACATGGATGCCCTCAAGTTCTCTTGAGTGACAATGAAACCAATTTTCCCTCCTATGTAATCCTGAGGCTAAATAAATTGATGCAAATCTAAGGAGTGGTATTAGTTCCATATTGGCCAGAAATAAACGGAATGGTGGAACAATTTAATTGATTGCTATCCTTAGCGCTAAGAAAATTGGTTGCAGGGAAAACCTCCACTTGGGGAACTTACCTAAGTCTGGCTACCTTTTCATACATTAATCATCATCTGGCAACAGGAAAACAACATTTGATATACTATACGGATTAAATACATTACCACCGATTTTGTATTATGCCATAGAGCCAGCAGCAGGATGAGTGCTGATTGATACCTGAACTGACAGGTCAGTATAATGATTGACCTTCAATCACAGGCGTTCTATACCACCTTAAAATTAAAGGAATAAAGCAAAGTCAATGGACGACAAGTGTTGAAATACTGGCGTTATTTAAGTCTCGCTGGTGCTAATGGCACAAGATAGAACAATTTTAATAAAAAAGGAATAGAGAAACTCGTAACTGCTATTAAAAAATGGGGACTTTTAGTATCCACCTATATAAACTAGATAAATGTAAACTATTAAAAAAGAGAGGTTTTTGTTATTTTATTAGTAGCTGTGAAAGGGTAAAAAGAGAACCCTATAGTTATGTCACTGCTTAGTATATAAACAATCAAATTTTGAAGTAAGGCGGCCAAGAAGTCCAGTATAAGCTAAAAAAATCTGAATTAGAAAATATGAGGTTTTGACCTGTCAGATATCTTGAAACTCGCTTTACTTCATGGTATGACTGCAGAAGTGTCAATAGTAGGTAGGACCAGTCTGTTAGGTAAATATTTGATATACTGGAACCAGTTACAGTTGGGGAAAATTATATACCTGTGGGGACCCCATCTGAGGCTATAAAAGGAGGTAGTCCCTGCGTAGTTGGTTTAACTAAATTGTTTATGGAATGAAAAGGAACCTCAGATGGGCTCCCATGATTTCATTTCTTGGTCGGAGATATTTTACTTTTTAATCTTATGCTATTTGGCTGAGAAAATATAATAAAGATATTGCTCCGCCTTAAAAGTTCACCAAGAATTGGACAGGGTCTTTTGGCCGATTTTATACTAATTTTTGTCCTTATTTTGAACTGGAAAACTCTTATTACATAAATTGGACTTGTAGTTGTCTGACACTACCCCTTCAAGAGTGTTAGGGGATGAGTAAAGGCACAAGAACCGGCCATAGACACAGTTCTCAGTAACTTTAGTAGCTAGGGATTTGATAGAGTACTCATCCCCTAGCTTATAAGTGACTACAAATGGGCCTTCCCAGATAAAAGCAAGATTCTCACAGCTTGGAGTGATTCAGTTGTGGTATTATAGCATCAAGTCTGCCACTTGGAAGGAAGGTAGAGGGAACCAGAGCTTATTAGCGGTTTTCACCTTTGGTGACATTCTTTGCCAAGTTGATTATCACTTATGATTGCAACTGAATGATGTGGTGGGCTAACTTCTTAATAGCTTTCTCAGGATCAGTCTTATTAAAGAAGATATCTTTGGCTAATAATTCTGGCACCCCAGGTTCTTGACCATACAAGACTCATAATGGTGAAGTTGTGAGGATCTGGTGATAGCTTATATGGAAAGCCATGATATCACTGGATAATTAGAGATCCCAGTAAGAGGTCAGAAGTGGATATTATTTATAAAATAGTGACCTGGGTCCCATTGGCTCTTCATGATACCATTGTTTGAGGGGTTATAGGGGGCTGAGAAAAGATTTTGTGTTTTCATGGAGGTAGCGAGGATCTTCACCACTCTGGAGGTAAATTTTTTTCATTGTCACAGAGCAGGACCTGGGGGCAATCAAGGCGAGAAAATATATGATGATGAAGGAACGTGGCCGTGGCTTTGGCAGTTTGAGCATGAAGAGCCACAGCCTCAACCCATTTAGTGAATGATCAATTATAACCAAGATATAACTATTGCCACCAGTGGTCTGAGGTAGAGGCCCTAACTTATTAAAACTTATAGTGTGGAAGGGTTGTTGGGGCGTAGTCAGTTGATAAGATACCTATTCTTGTAGATGAATTGCTTCTTGCAGGTCAGACATGCATCCAGGACTTCAGTTATTGTTTCCAATATGCCCTCTCAGTGCTATCGCTCTTTAACCCTCTCATAACTTTTCCGTACTCTCTTATGCCCAGAAGGGTCTGGGACTTTAAGATCACTGGGTACTCGCTCTGATGGTCGGAGATAGGGCAACAAATTCACCCCTATTTTCTTCTAAAACTTCCCGTTTTCTACTTTAGTATTGTGGGAGTGTCAAGCTAATGTTTTCTTGATGGGTTCATCCTCATCTTCCCAGACATCGGGGGTCATATGGAGGTCATGCAGCCTCTCAGCTTCACTATTGTTCAGGTGAAGGATAGGCAACCAAGTCAAACCATTACAGTTCATATGACAGGTTCCATCTTGTTGCTCAATGTTCATATCATAGTGTTGGAGCTTTAAGGCCCAGCGAGCCAACCACTTAGTAGGATCCTTCATATTATATATAACCACTTCAGGGAGGCGTGGTCAGTGACCATAGTGAAGGAAGTTCCATATAAAAAATGGCAATAATATTTTACATCCAGCTTGACCGCAAGGCACTCCTTCTCAGTGATGCTATAATTACGTTCAGCCTCGTATAACGTTTTGCTGAAATAGGAGATGGGGTGATCCACGCCATTAACACCCAATTGAGCTAGAATGACCCCAATCACGTAGTCGGAGGCATTGGCAAACAAGAGGAAAGGTTTACCATAATCAGGGTGGCTCAGGATTGAACGCTTTTAACAACTGCTTTAGTGTCTTAAAGGCAGCCTGTTGTTCAGCTCCTCAATGTAAGAGACATTCTTAGCCAATAGCAGACAAGAGGCTCACTTAGATGGGTGAACTTGGGGATAAATTTGTGGTAATACCCCATCATACTTAAGGATACCTAGATATCGTGCAGGGTTTTGAGAGCAGGCATTTTGGATATGGCCTCAACCTTGTCTTGGAGGGTGAATCCCTTTTCTGTGAAATGACGTGTCCAAGGAAATCTAATTTCCTCTGGAAAAAATTGCACATGGAGGGCTTTAACTTGATGTTGCCCTCACGTAGGTGCTAAAACACTGCCTTCAGGTGAGCAAGATGTTCGTTGAAGGTTTTTGAAAGCAGTATAATGTCATCAAGATAAGCGATGACGCAACTTAACTTCAGATCCTGCAAAATAAGGCCCATGGAACGCTGGAAAATTGAGGGGACGTTGCATAACCCTTGAGGTAGTTAAGTATTTTGAAGAGACCCTCACTGCAAATAAGAGCGCATTTTTCCTGACCTTGGGATAAAGGTCCATTTGCCAATAACCGCTAGCCAGGTCCATGTTTGAAAGAGATTAGAGCTGTATAGTTTGGCTATGGCGTCACCAATTTGGGGATAGGAAAATTACCCTTCTTAGTGAGCTTGTTCAGTTTATGGTAGTCTATAACTACCTGATGACCTTCAATTTTCTTTTTGATCAATAGAAGCTGGGATGACCAAGGGCTTTGGGTCAGCACCAGCAACTCAGCGTCCAACAACTTTTTTTAGCTCCGTCTGAATCTGTAACTCCTCAACTTTTGATTTATCTATGGTTTAGATTGGATGGGATGAGCATCCCCAATATCAATAGTGTGAGTCCAACCATTCATGTGCCCATAGTCAGTATCAGAGGTAGAGAAGATGTCGCTATAGAACTCCATTAACTTATTAAATTTAGTAAGCTATGCAGAAATTAGATCATCAGAGATCTGATCAGTGGGTAAAGTACATAACGATTGATCAACAGGTAGGCCCATATCCGCCATATATCCTATACAGCAAACTTGCTTGATGTCCTCAAAGGGTAGCAGCAGGCCTTTTCCAAATTCCATATGCTTTTTTACGACCATTTCCTTTGGGGTGAGATTCCCCAACAGTTGATTAATTGGTCACTGATAAGCTGTGTCTAGAACGCCGAAGCAAGACTCTAGGCTCAAGAGGGCTAGCTCAGTCAATGCTGATTAGGCACAATAGACAGTTGTGGGAGATTTGAATGGCAATCTTCGTGTCAACTACCCTTAGTTCATCCGCCTTCATTACTACCTCATCAGAAGCATAGAAATGGATACCCTCAAGATCATCCACTGATGGAGGCAACATCTTGGTGTTGCGTCCTGCCATTGTGTAGTGTAGGGATAAGACGGAGGGGTGTACTCAACAGTGCAAACGTAATCTTTTTTATTGAGCTCTTCATTTGTTAGAATCAGAGGAACCTCATAGTTCAGCAGGGAGAGATAGCCCTGCTTCAAGTTGATAACACCTTCATATTCGAGCATAAACTTAGTCCCAATGACTAGTACATAGTATTATTGATCAAGGCCACTTCTGGAGCTGACAAGTTAAGCTTACCAAAATGAATGGGCAGAGAAGAGTACGCCCCAATGGTGAGGGTGTTGTTTGGGCCAGCAGTTCCAAACTCTTGGGGGTAGTCAAGGTCAGGGTCCAGCTTGATCTTTCTAAGGAGTTTTTTGACACCACTTTCACAGGGGACCCAGTGTCAAGGATAGCCCTAACCTGCACTTCATTAACCACGACCTCCACTTTGGTTAAATTTCCACCCAAGGTGGGGGAAGAGCGTGGACCTACTTTTGATGGAGAGTGGAGGCAAGCCTTTTGGAAGTTTCAGGGTATCTCTTGATTGACTGCAGGGTATGAACACTGAGTAGATCGGATAAATGTGGTAATGAGCTGGTCAGCGTCACTGGCGGTGTCAATAATCTCAAGGCCCCACAACACTTGTCAGAGATAAGTTTGGCGGGGATCTTAGCCCAATCCATTCTCTCCAGGTTCAATTGGTCAGATACCTCCACTTCAACTGGGGCCCCTAAAGCATAATGACCCATATCTTCGCCACCACCTTCAGATTCATTATCAGAGGGGTTATCAATGAATGATAAGGAGCCCATAGGGGTTAAGGTAGGTTCAGGACTTCCCTTATGACATGATAGGTCCTGGGTTTGCTCCTCCACCTTATTGAATTTTGGGGGAGGCGTTAAAATTGTAATGGCTTGACTTTTGACCTTTAAAATAGGGTTTGTGCTGCCTCATGGAGACAGGTTTTAGACTAGAGTTAGCTGGAAGAGGTCAAGGGAGTAGCTTCGTGGAGGTGGATGTTTTATCTACGTCAGCTTTGGGTCAATCAGTGGCTATGTGATTTTGTGAAGCAGGCGGTTTAGCTTTTGTGCCCTTTTCATTTAACTCATTGTTAATGGGGCGATTAGCACCTGTGAAAAAGATTTAGGCTTAGGAGCAGGCTTTGGAACCACTTGTGAAGGCTGCTCTGGAGAAAAAAATGGGCAATCCAAAGGGACGACTGCTTTCACCAACTGAGTTGATTAAACTGAAGATGAAGGGGAGCATATCCCCATCACAGCCATTACCATCTGTTTATTGTTATGGGATGAAGAATCAGTTTGTGATGGCATCTCCACAAAAGCAGGTTTCCAAAAGGAAACAGCCAAAGGAGAGGCTAAATTAGTCGGCGTTGATGCTTGGCTCAAAGACCCTTGCATAGGGTCAAGTTCATAGATATAAGCCACCGTTAGAAAGGCATCCTTGATATCTTGTACATTTTTGAAAGAGCTCTTTACAAAAAAGAGATGCATTGCCAAGGATGGATGGGACGCCAAGTCAGGCAATATAGCCACAATATCATCGTCTAAGGGTAGCATTTTTGCAAGCAGTAAAGGTTGAGCTTTATTTTTAAAAGCGTTCAGCAAAAGAGGCGATTTATTCTCCCTGTTGCAGGCTAAGACACATAAAGGCCTGTTTTTGCCTATTTTAACTTTGTAGGGAGCCGAATTCCTCAGTAAGTGCTTGCTTCACCTCCGCTCTGGTTCTGAAGGTGGCCATGTGTGAACCCATTATCTCCTGATCTCCAAGACTCAAGCAGGGAAGGAGGTACTCAATTTTAAGGTGGTCCGTTGCTCCTTCCATAGCAACTTAGTACATAAGGAAATAAGCAACACTTCACTCACATGAGGTAAACATATCCCTATAGGAGAGTTTATGGATTCCAGGGGAGGTCGCATAAGGGCTTTACAATGAGTGCTGCTCAAGCCTTTTGAGGTAAGACAAAGCACTGGCTAGCTGGAGCTCAAGAATGGCTAGCCATGGGTTTACTTCTGCGGGGAGGTCGTGAGGATTAATGACCCCACCAACCTCCATTTTTTGTTGTTTTTTGTGGTGTACAGGTCCCCCTGTAGTGAGCATTAATTGTCAAAATCCTGGCGTTATTTAAGGCTCACTGGTGCTTATGTCACAGGATTTGACAATTTTTAAGGAAGCAGGAGTAAAGAAAAACATAACTGCTAATAAATAAAATAGGGGACTTTTAGTGACTGATAATAAACTAGGAAAATTTAAATTATAAAGTAATAAGAGGTTTTTGTTATTTTATTAGTAGCAGCGAAAGGGTAAAAAGAGAACCATATAGTTATGTCACTTCTTAGTATGTAAACGATCTGAAGCTCAAAGTGAGACAGCTAAGAAGTTCAGTATAAGTTATAAACATCCTAATTAGGAAATATGAGGTTTTGACTAATTGTATCTTGCAACTCGCTTTTCTTCAATGAAATGACCGTAGAAGGGTCAATAGTAGGTAGGACCAATCCATTAGGTAAGGATTTGATATACTGTAACCAATTACAGTTGGGGAAAATCTTTACATCTTTGGGTACTTCATCTGAGGCTATAAAAGGAGGTAGTCCCTGCGTAGGTGGTTTAACTAGACTGTTTATTAAATGAGGAGGAACCTTGGATGGGCTCCCCTGATTCCGCTGCTTGGTCAGCGCAATTCAACTACTTAGTCTTGTGCTATTTGGCCTAGAAGTACTAATAAATGTATGTCCTAATTCCAAAATTCCACCTAGAATCTGCCAGGGTCTTTTGGCCAATTTCATCCTTATTTTCATCTTTATTTCGAACTGGAACACTATTATTACATAATCAGACTTTTAATTGTCTGACAACAAGAATTGACCCGCAATACAATTGTACCATGTGGGGATATGGTAGCCTATTGTGACACCCATGTTTTTGGATGAAGAATTAACTGGATGCTTTATTTCCAGGTCCATTCAAACTGATCTCAAAGTCATCAACTGATGCTTACATAATTAAGCACATCACAGAAAGTAGTTTAGTGAATTGAGTTCATAAGAAGTATCTTAAGTATTGGATCTAAGATAGAGATAGGTCAATGTTCCCAAAGGACCACTGAACCTAGAAAGAATAGGTTAAGTCCTAGTGTTGCTCAAATCCCAAGAGGGGACTGATGAACCATGAAATTGGTTAAGTCTTAATTATAAACCTCTGAACCACAATAGTTGGTTAAGTTCAAAAAAACAGCTGAACTATAGTAGAGGAAACAAAAAAATGGACTTTTACCTACTTATAGGTTAAGCCCCTTACAAAAAGGATAAAAATAACATAAGAAAAAATACTAAAACATATATAAGATAAAAATATTAAGGAAAATATAAAATTAAAAAATTTTATAAAATATCAATCTATTTTTATAATCAAAAAGAATCTGGTGATGTGCCTTATGTTATCAGTATACCAACTTGGATCGAAACTGGGTCCGCTGTGAGTAGTCCTGAGGCATTGAAATGAAAAACATATTGGTAAAATCAGAACTTTTGAAACTGGGTTTGCCAAAAGTAGTCCTTAGAGAAATGAAACCCGCCTGGGGAATATAGGGAATGTTGAGGAATTTTAGTATGACTGGATGATAAGCCATATATCCAGTGAATTGTATTTATAAGTCAAGGTGAGCCTCAAGATTTGGGTGGTAAATTATGTCAATGTGAAGCGGATTGATTGAAGTGATAATAGTTTGGCGAATTGAGGGGATTCTGTCAAAGCCTTGATGATGTGACAAAACCCCTAAAATTGTAGGGAATAGAGAGTTACTAAGCTGAAGGGTCAAATTGACCAAGATGATTGAAAATTAAGAAAAGGTTGAGATAATGCTAAGGGGAGATTTTTAAAGTGGATTGAGGGAGAAAGTTAGCAGAAGTAATATGCAGTTTTATATAAAAAAGTAGTTTCTTTTGAAAAATAGCTTCATATCATATATCATTAGTTACCAAGGATTGCAATCTTAATATTGTCTGTCTGCTGCTCAGTGGTGTTAAGCCTGTGCAACTAGCTTAGCGGTGCTAAACCATACCACCAAAAGTTAACAATGTTGCTCACTACAGGGGCCACAAGTCAACTGTAGTATAACGGCAACAAGTGCATCATGACAATCCCTGACTCATTATGTCAGACACTAGTAGGGTTTCATGACCAATACTTCAGGGAACCAATAGAGTCATCTAACAAGGAACCGGCACTATTTATGGTGATGGAACCAGAAGTTGAAAAAACCAGGATGGAACTGCAATTAGCAGCTTATCCCATGTTAGATTCAGACCAACAGGGCAGATCCACTAATGTAATTTCTCAGCAACTTCAGGATATCATGAAATGGCTTTTGCGGGGTTACTGCACATACAAAGAAAATGTGGGTGTGTTGATTCTCAGCGTTTGCAGCTTGATTCCGCCGAGTTGGTTTTTGCACAGGGTATGAGCCACTGAGCAACCAAATCAGATGATATGAGGATCACCAATTTATAATAAAACTTTGATGAAATATGTATGGAGCTATCGCCCTTTATTATGACCTTTATTTTACTATAAATTGCAGACCTATCTGCGCACTCTCCTTTTCTCCTAAAAAATCTCTAAACCTTTTATCTTTCATCATACTCTTTATACTTCAGTTCCCCAGCTAGATGCATCCTCGACTTGGTACTCTTCTCATCTGCTTCTCATTTCGACTTACTCCATTTTGTATTAAATCTTGGCATAAATCCTCTTGATTCACTGAATGCCTCATTTCGAAGTGCTTAAATTCCCAGTACCAGTTCAATTCCAGAGTATTCTATATGTTCCACTATATTGACTTAGAGCTTATTGTCCAGTCATATTGGAATCGTGACATTACCCCTCCTTGACTGGATGATAAGTTCTTACTGTTTGTATTCTTGAAGGAGCTTTGCATGGACTCGGTTGATAACCCAACCCCCAGCGGGTTCTTTAATTGTGTAGACATACATACCAGTCTTCTCAATAATCTCAAATGGGCTGACCCAAATGTCAGAGAGCTTATTTTTATCCAAATCCATTCTGGTTGTGGAATAAAACGTAATCCCCTACAGCAAACAATGGAAGACCACTCCAGTGCTTCTGGTTGGCCACCTGGTCACATATTTTCTTCACTAGACTTGTGGAGTAAGCTTCTGTTTGCAACTTGATTAAATTATTCATGAGTTGATTTAGATATCAATGAGTATTCACCCTACCAGTGTCCTTTACACACAAATATAGCAAGGCAGGCAGAGCTGGATGTCAACCATACAGCAGTTGAAATGGGATCTTACCGGTGGCCAAATGATAACTGATATTATATACAAATACCGCTGTGGGTAGGAGAGTGCTCCATTCTGAGGGTCAATCATTTACCAATTTATGGAGAATGTTCAACAAAGTTCCGTTAACCCGTTCCACCATCCCATTAGATTCTGGATGATATGGGGTGGTCAAAACCCCCACAGATTGCCATCAGCTCATTCAACTTTGGCAGAATGTGCAAGGTGAAATTGGTTCCATTATCCATTAAAATGAATTGTGGGCAGCCGTGTTGCTGTACAGCACACTCCATGATGAATTTGGCAGTAGTAATCACGCTTAAATCGTTGATGGCCCTGGCCTCCACCCATCGAGTCAGATGATCTATAGCAACAATAATATATTTGGACTGATTAGTACTAGTTGGCAGAGGTCCTACTACATCAATAGAAACGGTATGCCAAGCGAACTGGGGTTTGACCAACTGGTATGTGGTTCTCTTGTGGAATGGTTTTTCCACTTGACACTGATGACAATAACTAATTGTTTCCAATATGTCGTAATGCGTGCTCTCCCAGTAGTATTGGGACCGCAACATCTCCAGTGTTTTCCGCAACCCTCTGTGGCCTACAGCCCAATGAGCATCCATAATTATCGCAGGTCAGGCTGAAGGCTTAGGGAAACTTAATGTCTGGTCACCAATTCGCTTATATAGTTTTCCTTCACATAGAAAGGTATCCGCCCTAAGACCATCTAGTACCTTGATCACATGTGGCAGCTCATCCTGGTATTTTTTACCACCACCTTCTCATACATCATGTCAGCTAGATCTGCTGTTATTGCGACTGCTGGCAGCTTAGAGAGACAATTTTTATTTTGATGTTTCTCTCTGGTTGATGCAAGATCTCAAAATTATATGCTTGCAGCTTCAACACCCAACGTGCGAGCTGCCTTTCTGGTTCACGCAGATTCTGCAACCAACGCAAGGAAGCATGGTCCGTTACAACTTGGAATTGTACCCCATGAAGGTATACTCAAAACTGTTTATAAACATAAATTACCGCTAAACATTCTCACTCAGTAACGGTGTAGTTCCATTCATGACAGTTCAATCTTTGACTACAGAAGGCAACAGGATGCTCCATGCCATTATCGTCCTTCTGAGATAATACTGCCCCTATAGTGGAGAGCGAGGCATCCATTTGCACTATGAATGGCTTATTAAAGTTGGGGTATTGCAAAATGAGTGCACTTGCTAACGCGGTATGCAATACATTGAAAGCGTTCTGGCATCATTCCATCCACCTGAAAGAAGCATTTTTCTTTAATAGCTCAAAAAGTGGGGTCCTGATGCAGCTGAAATTAGGAATGAACCATCGGTAATACTCAACCATTCCCAGAAAACACTTAAATGTCCCACTTATTCACTGAATGAGTCATCCTGCTTATTGCTTCTACTTTAGCTGGCTGTGGTTTAAGCCCATGTGATTCATGACAAACCCAAGGTATTCTAATTGCTCCTTAAAGAAATGGCACTTTCAAGTCTTAACTTTGATATTAGCAGCGGCGAGGGCTGAAACACTTGCTCCAAGTGGTCTAGGTGCTCTGTAAATTTCCGCAAAAACACATTGATGTCATCAAGGTAAACTAAGATGTAGGACAGCTTTAAATCACCTAAAATCATATCCATAGCACGCTGGAACGTAGCTGGAGCGTTACACAACCCTTGTGGCATGCACATCGGCTGGAACAATCCTCTCAAGGTGACGATTGCACATTTCTCCCGTTCCATTAATGGCAATTCGATCTGCCAATACCCCAAGATCAGATACATGGCGGAAAAATAGTTCGCCCTGCCCAATCAGTCAAATGCATCATCAATCCGTGGAAGAGGGTAAGAATCCTTCTTTGTTACATTATTGAGTTTACAATAGTCAATAACCACTTAATTTGTGCCATTTTTCTTCTTTATGATGAGCACAGGCGACGCCCACGGACTGTTTGATGGCTCTAGCATTCCTTGCTCAATAAGTTTATCTACTTCATTGGAGACAACCTCTTCCACTGCTTTTGAACGTCTAATGGGTTGTGAATGAATGGGAGGGTGATCCCCCATATCTATCCGATGTACCACCCCTTGAGCGCACCCCAGGTCATGATTATCATTAGTGAAAATATCACAATACTTTTCAAATAAGGCCATAGCCTTATCTTGTTTTTCTGCTGATAATCCCGTGAGCGCTTCCCATGGTACTACAGTCAGTACGTCAAACGAGGAATGAGCTGGTAATCTGAGATCTTCCCATGAGCCAAAGTCATGAATATGACAAACTTTCCCAATAGGAACAAAGTGTAGGTAGGCCACCACTTGGTGCCGCCTGATTGTTATTGTCTCCTTCTGTAGGTTCGCGAGCAGCACCTTCACCTCCCCATTCCCAGGAAACAATAACCCTGGAGCCACGTGTGGTTTGAGCCATGAGTGCTGATGAGGCGCCAGGATTTCTCCATAAAGCCCCTTAGGGACTTCAATTTTAAGCCCAGTCCCTATTATGCCCTGGTGTCCAGACGGTAAGCTTAAAGGGCGCGTTGCTTGAAGCAGGATTCCCTTATACTCATATATCTGGTTGGGAAGGATCTTGGTCCACTGACTCAGTCACTAATAGAGAGCAGGGATTACTCCGTCACTGTACGCTATATTGATCTGGCCAGAGTGATCTGGATCCATTGGGATTCCACCAGAGGAAAATTATACTGGAATTTGTTGACCAAATATGGTAAGGGTTTCTTCTGCCATATCTATCACAACGCCAAATTTCCTCATGAAAGCCATGCCAATTAACATATTGTAGTGGTTATTTGGCAAAACCACCGCTGGAGCAGATACCTGAACTGACCCAAATCATAGAGGCAATGCGCTATATGCTCCTTCCGACACAGTGCCGTGCGTTCCCATGGTCCCATATACTATGCAATGGTCCACATCCAGTTTCAACATAAGTTTAGCCACCAACCGAGTGAAAAACTATGATTGCAGGTGCTCCCGTGTCTATGATAGCGCGGATTTTTGTGTTCTGAACGAATATATCGCAATAGGTAAATACTGGGTAAGAAGAATCATTGGTGTGTATTGCTTGTATGTTCAAGGGCTTTGTGCTAATCAAAAAAAAGAAATGCCCTTGCTGACTTGAGGATACTCCCTAGCAATTTTCTCCACTGGAATGGCTATGGTAACCCCTACTAAAGGAGTGATGTTCAATAAAGGATTCAGTTTGCTTATGCCAGTCTGTTCCAGGATCTTCCATGCATATGGCTTCTGCACATCCTGGTGAATATCAGCCTTCTGGGGTAAGCCTTTACTCATGGAAGTGGAAGCAGGGGTATCCAAGGAAAGCTGCTGGTATAACACATCATTCAATTGAGGGTTAATTTCTACCCAAAAAGATGTTTGGGTATTGTTGGGTACAAGTGATATGGACTTAGTGGAGCTAGAGCGTCCCATCTCTACTCCACTCGAGCTTTTCCCTGCTCAATTATACTAGTTTGCATTGCATACACATGTGGTTGACTAGGACAATTGGCTGCATAATGCTCTCTTTGTCCACACTGGAAGCAAGTGTTCATAAACAGTGCACGTCTGGGCCATAAAGGATATATTGACTCATGTGAGGGATGACTAAATTCCAGCAGCTGATAGCCCAATCGCTGTGACCTATATCCTGCAAGAGTTGGAGTGGGGGCAACAGCAATTTTTTGGGCTACATTGGGGGCGCTGTTCGTGGCAGAGAGCCATCGTAAGGCGTTCACAATCCAAATAAGTCTGGTATCCCCATCCAACACATGGGCCATAGCGTTATATAGTTCCCAATATGGTTTGACAGCCGCCGTCATCGCTATGCTTACATCTTCAGTGGTTAAGATATTGGTCCCAAGCAGAATGTGTGCTTCCACTGAAAACTGCTCAGCAAAGTCTGATGGAGTTTCATTTTGGTCAAACTGTATAGTCATAAAGTTGGCTTTTTGTTGACACATCCTGATAGCGCCCCCAAATAGCCAGATGATAATTGCTTTTACTTGTGTATAAGATACTGAGCTGTTAGGAAGATAGCAGGTCACCTGATCAGCACTTTCCACATCCAAAGCAGACAGCAACAATTTTGCTTTTTGTCAATCTGTAGCTCCTTCCACGGCGAATTTAAACCCGCTTAAAGTAACCATATAGGTTCCCATCACAACTGAAAGGAGGTAATTTTTCAATATGAGTGAATTCGCTTTGCTCCACGAACTGTTTGTTAATCAACTGTTGCAGCATTTCATATTGTTGTTGCAATTTCTGGCGGACTCCCCTTTCTTTGTTCAGTTGCTTTTCCACAGCTTTTATATGTAAAAGCTTTTTTAATTATATACTGTGAGCAGGTCTGCTGTTGGAACAGAGGAGGACTCCTCATTGTAGAGTAATAGGCTTTCTGGTTTTTTTCAACTATAGTTGCTTAGTGGGCCCCCTGTAGTGAGCACCACTGTTAATTATTGGCGTTTGAGCTCAATTCTGCCGAGTTGGTTTTGCGCAGGGTATGAGCCACTGAGCAACCATATTGTATGATATGAGAATCGCCAATTTATAATAAAACTTTAATGAAATATGTATGGAGCTATCGCCCTTTATTATGACCTTTATTTTACTATAAAATGCAAACCTAGCTGCGCGCTCTCCTTATCTCCTAAAAATCTCTAGACCTTTTATCTTTCATCAGACTCTTTATACTTCAGTTCCCCAGCTGGATGCATCCTTGACTTGGTACTCTTCTCTTCTGCTTCCCTTTTTGACTTACTCTCATTTTGTATTGAATCTCAGCATAAATCCTCTTGATTTGCCGAATGCCTCATTTTAAAACACTTAAATTTCCAGTACCAGTTCGATTCCAGTGGATTTCATCCATTCCGCCATATTGGCTTTGAGCTTATCATCCAGTCATATTGGAATCGTGACAGGGTGAATATGCTCTGAGTCTGTTTTATAAACAACGTGACCAAGAAGCCCATTTTTAATTGTATACGTCTTACCTAGATGCTACCACAACGGGGTTGTCTCGCCAGCTCAGCTCTCATGGAGTTGAGGAATACCTAGTCGCATATGCTCAGCCATTGATCTGCCAATTACTATATGTGTTGTCCCAGCATAACATTTAGATTGGTGATATCATGCACCTCATACAAGTGCAACAGAATGAAACTTACTTCTTGCTTGAATGCATTAACTACTCTTTCTTGGAAATCTGGGGGCGCTAGTGCATGTATACAGTCATGTCATGGATGTCCGCCACCGCTTGGACAAATTAGATCCATGCTTGAATCATGAGTTGCCCCAAGTAATAGGAGAATTATTAGACCGGCGTGTGCTATTAGTTGAATGGGTCTGGGATGTCACGACGCTTATTAATAACACTGAGCAATTTATGGTGGAAATGTCTGAATGGGTGGAAGTAATAGACACAATGGTAGCTCTGATGAGGGACTGGGTTACCCTGTTAGAGTTGCAGATGATTGATCACACCAACACAGTGGCAATAAATTCTAGTCAACTTCAAGAAGAGTGGAGTAACCATTGGGAGGCTGACCATTCAACCAGCTCTTTCTAGGCAACCTCAGAATACATCCAATTGCTATGTCATATTAATCAGTTGGAGAGTTCCAGCTAGATGGCTCAGGTCCAATCCATTACTCTTCCAATCATTGAGATGGTGGAGTACACTGATATGCAAGTGCGTTTGGATAACCTTTGACATTCTAATGAGGAGTTGGTGCAGTAATGAGCTTCTCTATTCAATCAAATGAATGAAGTGAACTGACAAGCGCGCAACACTGGATGGCAGAATATGAAATACAAGGCACGTTGGAGGATGTTCTCATATGGCTTCAGGAAATGGAGTGTAAACTGGACACAGAGCAATAATTCTGCCACGAATTACAGACAAAATTTGAAGAGCTTAGGCAGGGTGTGAGAGATGGGCGGTGTTGGTGCTATTTGGTCAAAGCGGAGCAGATAATAGATGAACTCTTTGCTGAACAGACTGGCAGTTGAAGTAAGGGCACATTCAGAGGTGATTCTGGTGAGGAATACTACAGGTTGGCCAGCAAGTACCCCCAGGGGTCGTGGAAGTACCTCCCCACAATTCAACCTCTTCCCAGTCAACTACGGCAGATTTGCATCCATCCTTGCGACCCTATTCTTGCCCACAAGGGGATGTCCCCCTCGGCCAATCTGAGCCTATCCTGTTTGTTCCCTAAGCCCAAAGCATGGATCCAGATGATTTTGTACAGATTGAGAAGTTGCCGTCTTTCAGTCAAGATGAGAATATACATGGCTATTTCAAACAGTTCAAATTTTCTGTAGAAGGAGCATCATATTGGCATAAAGCTAAACTGTTATTATTTGGTCTAGATGTTGAGAGCGCTGACCAGGTCACATGTTACCTTAAGAGTAGTACCATAATGTATTAAGAGGTGAGGGAGACTGTGCTCCGTCTGTTTAAGGGGTGTGGTGAATATGGCACAGCGCAAGGCTGAATTTATGACAATAAAGTTTCAAAAGAATGAGTCCCTGGTGGAGTTCATGGAGTAGTTCACGGATGAAGCTCATGGTTTAGTAGGAAAAAAAACTTTAACCAACAAGGATGTGGGCATAGCAATGATGGCGGCTGTTAAGCCATATTGAGAGTGTAATGGTCAAGGCGTTGCCTGACCATCACATTGCCCTAGTCTTCCCTAGGGCGATGATCGAGGCCAAGGGAGAGGGGCTCACCAGCTACAATTATCAAAAATGGCAATCTGAAAAATCAGATGCCTCAAAATTGAAGCAAGTTATAAATTGTGAGGCTAATGAGGAAGGAAAGCCTCAAAAATGGCGCTCTTTCTAACCAGATGCCATCAAATCTAATATTACCAAATGCGAAAGTTTTCTCTATTGTTGCAATCGCTTTTGCAACTTATTCAATTCAAGTCTGATTCTAGTTTGATAATCTCACAGAGGAGATCAGTCTGCGCCCATGTCAGGGAGCAGTTGGGCAAGTAAGGTAAGAGGAGCAGGTGGTAGGCCCACGGCCTCAAACGTTTGAAAACGCCCCAGAGAAACTGGCGGAATAGAAAAAAATATAAAAAAACCAGCGGTCACTATTTCCCCCAGAAATCCTCACTTGGCAACCGCGATGCAACCAGTATATCAACACGCCGCACTCCCAACCACTCTCTTTGGTGGAATATGGAGTCCATGTGTTTTTGGACATCCAACAAACAGCTCTATGGGAAAAATTTTGCGGGGATGTGCACACTTTTTTCCCAACCGCGTTGTATGTAACACCTCACTCCATGTCACGTGGTTGGCTGGACCTCAGTTTTGAAAACAAGGAGGCAGCAGATAAAGCTGCTGCAGTGCGCATAGTGATCAACCTCCCCAAAGGGCAACAGGTTGTCAAAACCAAACGCACCAGATGGACAAAATCCAACCAAATTTTCCTCACATTTGACTTTTTGCCTATTACAAAAAAGTGCCATTTTGGAGCAACACCTGAAAGATGGTCTCACCATTTATGGCGAAATACAATCTTTTGAGATGCAACGCTTTACGCTTATGCCACACCTGTGCACTGGCAAAGCCATTGCAGTTCTAACCCCAACCGAGGAGATTGCAAAGGACCTAACCCAGATCCCGCACTCCACATATATCAATATTGAAGGGCATACCACCCACCCTTTCCGGGTAACTGTGGACAGCGCGCCCCCATCTGCACCCACTGTGATGCATTCAGCCATAAGGCACATGCATGCCCCACCAAGGAGGGCTTCACATTCCATTAGCACCCCTCAGCGGCCATGGCCAGCAGAGAGGCGCACTACAAACCAACCGCAAGCACCAAAGAGGCTTTCCTGTGGGGAGCAAAAGGCTGCTACCTACTGGTAAAACCTATCTCCCCGCAAGAGTGGAAGAAGGCCAAGCAGGCCCGCAGGGCTGCGGCCAAGGAAGTGGCCAAAGTCACCACCGTCATCCCACACTCCCAATGCCAGGAGGACATCAAAACCTTTACGGTGGAAGCAACTTGGGAATCCATCAACCAATCAGATTGGGAAGCCCATGCTGATTGGGCCACCCAATCTGAGGATCTGATGGGTGACTCAATTTCACCCGATCTTTACAACCAAGCTCCAGTCAAAACTGACTTGGCCTTCAACCTACCTGAAAAAAATTTTTTGACCTGATTGTTGGTGCACCAAACTCATCCGCACTGCAAAAAATTTGTTTGACGTTGGAGAAACAAAAAGTGAAGGCAAAAGTCAACGCGAACCTTTCTGCTAAAATCAACAAAACTACCAATAGCATTGCTGCAAACACCCGTGCTGCCATGAAGGCCTGTGGGGATCTAGAGGAGGCTAGTGGGCCCAGGTGCCCACCCCCACACCTAAGGTGCGATGGGGAAACCTTCACTTTAGGGACATTGAATATCGCCAGACTTAAGGCCTCGCCATCCCGGGAAAGGGAACTGAGTTTTTTACAAAAATTTACCTGTGGATATCCTGGCCATCCAGGAGTCCCACTGTCCACGAGGTTCTGAGGATGCTTGGAAAACCATGCTCCTCCCATCCCTATCCTTTTGGTCAGAGCACTGTGGTGTGCTAGTTTGGAAAAACAATTTCTTCAAATTTTTATCATCATAATCCTTCCTCAATGGCTGCATCCTTGTTGTCACTTTCTCGTGGGCTGACGTGGCACATGCTATCATCAACATCTATTTCCCAACCTGTGCACAAGCATGTCAGGAATTTTTCTCGTCAGTCAAATCCCTCCCATTACCCCCAGACCCTTTCATAGTTGGCGACATGTACTGTTGGCTAAACACTCCAATGGACCAGTGGCCTTCCTCCTCCCACGCCCCCCAGGGTCACGTAGAACTTCGCGTTCTAAAGGCCACCCTTGAGTTAATGGATGCACTGCCGCGGCAAGCTTTACTTCTCAAAAACATGACATGACCCCACATCCACAACGGCCAATTAAGGTCCATGACCTGTATAGACCTTATCCTTACGCCGGCGAAATTCCAACCTCACATTTCCCACTTCCAAACAACAAAAATTGAATTCTCTGACCACCGGCTGGTCTCAATAACCTACCACCTACCTGTCACAGTGGCTAAGGCCCCACATTGGTGCAAACTCCGCCCTCCTAAACTTGTGTCACCAAGATTTTCCACTTGGGTGGAATCAGCAACTTTGGCAAAAAAGTTTGTTACACCATTTTGCGCAGACCTCATCTCCACATGGGCAGCCTTCAAAGAGGATACCATCTGCCACTCTCGCCACCTCTCCTCCCGATGCTCATGAGCTACATCAGCTGTCATCTCGCGTGCTCTGGCAGAGTTGGCACACCTATAGTCCAACATCCCAGCCACAGGATACAGCCCTGCATGGGGCTGGAAGTGGGCAGAGGCAGCCGCCCACCTCAACGCGCTCAAAAGGCAACACAAACATCAGGTTTGGGTTCAGTACAGGGCCAAACGCACTACAGAGGGTGACAAGTGCACCGCATATTTTTTTAAAAAAAATTTTGCACCACGCCAGAGCATGGCCTGCACACAGGTGTGAAGATCGGATGATTCCGTTGTGGATATGCCAGTCAAAGTGGCAATCAAAATACAAAAGTATTACTCCGAGTTATACTGGTCTGATCCAATTCAGCCAGCTGAAGTGGTGGAATTTCTTGACTGAGCCCACATCTGCACCATTTCCCGATACCCAGAAATAATGAATTTGATTACTATAAATAAATTATGGACAGCCATTCGCGGTGCACCAAACTGAAAATGCCCAGGCCCAGATGGCATTCCATATGAATTCTATAAAAAGTACTTCAAATATATATACTCACTACTGCTTGCCTCACTTAACCAGAGCCTTCTGGAAACGCGCCTCCTGCCAGGAGGACAAGAGGCCTTCACCATCACACTCTTCAAGAAAGGGGACAATCTAAACTTGGCCAACAGGCGCCCCATTTCTTTAACTAACACGGATACAAAAATTTTAACAAAAATCATGGCTAACCGTTTAGGGATTGTAGTATCTGCCACCATCTCCTTAGAACAATTTGGTTTCATACCCAGAAGGCCGATTTGGGACAACGTGCACTATGTGGCTAACGCATGCCAGTCCACAGCCTCTGGGGCACTTGTATTCTTGGACCAACAGAAGGCCTATGATAGAGTAAACTGGGAATACCTCAGGGCCTGCCTCCATCAATTCCGCTTACTCCCTCGCTTCATCAACTGGGTGATGCTGCTCACATAATCTGCAACAATGGCAGTGCATGGCCCTGGCTTCCTAACGGAAGTAGTCCGCCCTCAAAGGGGCTTGCGACAAGGGGACCCCCTTAGCCCACTCTTATACAACTTCAGCCTTGACCCACTACTTTGAAACGTGAATGGCCAACTCAAAGGGGTCCATGTGCCAGGCCAAGCCCCAGTCAAGATGATGGCGTTTGCAGATGACTATGTGGTTGGGGTGTCTAATAATAAAGATGTACGCGCACTTGAAGCTCTCATCCAGGAGTATTCCCGGGTAAGTAATGCTGCACTGAACGCTTCCAAAACTGAAACCATCCTCCTTGGTTGGTATCAAACCTGCTGGGCCCCAGCGACCAATGCCCAGCCCGGCCCATCTGCTCGCACAAGTGCTCGGCCTCCAAGCTCACCCCACACCACCCCACTGGTGCTCCCCTTCGTGCCATGCCCTACCATAGGGCCAGTCTGCCATCTGGGCGTGTGGGTGGAGGCAGGCGGGTATGCATCAGCAGTAATGGAGAGTCTTATTCTAGACAACGTGACAAAGCACATCGCCTCCCCCAGAGCCCACCCTACTTCCCTTACTGGCAGGGTTGTTTTAGCCAACTCTATGCTCCTCTCCAAAGTTTGGTTTGGAGCCCACGCCATCCCCTTCTCCCCAAGCTTTTTCAAATCCTTGTATGCCCTGCTGCAAGGATGGCTTTGGTCAGGCCGCCCTCCACCAGTACGGCTAGAGGTCATGTTTGGCCCTCATCATCATGGAGGCATGGGCCTGCTTGACTTCAAAGCCCATGCTGCCAAGATCCTGGGCACCTGGATTGCGGCCATCACCGCCTCTACGCTCCCCTCCCAACACTGGTCCCACGTGGCCCGCTCCAAATTCTTCCACGCCTTGAGCCTTAACAATCCATCGAGCCCTCACTCCCTGATGAATTACCTGGCTTCACACCCATCGGCCACAGGTCCTCACGGGACTAAAATCCACTACAAACAAATCCTACTCTCCATGCAGAGCGCTGAGCGGAGATTCTGTATTAGTGGACACACAGCCCAGAGAGGCCGCCCCTCTCCTCAGTTCACACAAGAGGCACAGGGGCTACCCATCTAAGAGGGCGTGATCCCCACACGGCCCCATGTCCTATCCAGGGTGGACTATCTGGACATGATGTACATACCTTACTCCATTGAGACCCAAAAAACTATCTGGAAATACGCACACCATCCTCTGTTGCAGCCTCAAATCCGCTCCCATGTGAGGCGCTGCCTGAGGCGGGTGTACCATATGGCTGAGCGCTCTAACGCTTTACACTCATACTGCGTCGTGTGTGGCCAGTATGGAACTCTGTTCCACCACCTGGAGAAGTGCCCCACCTCTATTGTGATATGGCGCGAAGTTCAACGTCTTCTGGGCCAGGATCAAACACATCCCTTCAGTCTGTCAAAAGATATGTTTGCTTTATCAATGGCTTCCCCCCTTCCACCCTCCCTCCGTGCTATGGTGGTTGACTTTGCCATGTGGACTATCCACACGATTGTCTTGGATGCCATCACAGGCTCCACCCCCACCCTCCCAGAAGCTGTCCACAGATTCTGGGCCCATTTGGTGGACCACTTTCAGGCGTGGATATTTGGATACCTCCCACCGCGTCACTGACAGCTGGTCTCCTCCTGGTTCCCAGTTTGGTTCATCAAATCAGACCCTTTCCTCCACGTGTGTTAAATTGTGGCTACGGTCCCTTCACACGTTCCCTCCCCCTCCCCATAAGTGGCGTTCACACTGGCAACAAGAGATAGCATCGCTTCTCTGGGGTGCCTTCCCTGTTACTAAGTTTTATCTCTTTTTAGTCAAATTTGGAAGTATCCGTCCCATGCTTGGCCTTCCTCGCAATAAATTAAATGAAATATTACCAAATGTGGCGATGAGGGAGCAGACCCTCAGACACAATTTTCTGGCCAACTAATTATGGCCAAGTTTGATGCCCTAAAGTGTATCAACAAGAATGAAAATCCTTGTATATGGCGCTCTGGCCAACCAGATGCTGAAAAAAAAATATTACTAAATGTGGCAACAAGGGAGCGGACCAGACTCGAATTTCCAGCCAATCAGGTGCAGAAAAACCCAATGTTCTTAAAGGTATCAACAAGGATGAAAATCCTTGCAAACAGCGCTCTGGCCAACCAGATGCTGCCAAACAAAATATTACCAAAAAGGGCAATGAGGATAACCCTCGAGAATGGCACTCTGGCCAATCACATGCTGCCAAACCCCTGTTGGCAATTATGAGGAATACAGATGAAGAGAACAGCCTGGGCTTCGAGAACAAATCAAAGCCAAAAAATAAATGTGGAAAAGTTTCCACAACTCTAAGGGTACCCAGTCCAAGTTCTGGAGCGGGCCTTGACAAAAGAATTGAGGGTCTAGATCCTCAAGTTATGCCTGTCATTAAGAAGACACCCGCGGACTTTGCGGAGAACAAGACCTGCTCTTCTCCCTAAGCTCAGTGTAAATCTGAGCTGGTAAAACTGTGTAAAGCAGTTTTGTCTTCTAGTATCTTGAAATAAACTTAATAAATTTTAAAACAAATTTTCAAAATTGGAAATCAGATTTATTGAGGCCTTGAGGGTAACCACACATGGACAACAGCTCATACTTTGACAAGGCTATTCAGTCTTTATATGCTCTCTCTGGGGGTCAAACCCTCTTGCTGAGCGCCAGCATAGTCCTGACTGTGGCGCAAACTTCATAGTAAAGTGCTTCCCACATAGTCAGAAGTAGAGACATTTCCACAACAGGACTATCCTGCCTGTGGGCACTTATCTGGGCACTCTTGCCTAACTGCTTTGTGGCAGTGTTCAGAGACCCCGTCCATCACATTAGATGAAACTCATTCAACATGATGTCTTTATTCCTGGATATGGTGGACAAGCCATCAGAACGCGCCTTGCCTGCGTGGTACAAACACCCAACCACGTTTATGATGGTCACCTTCTCTCTCCTGTTCCTCTTAAGAGAAGTTGCCCATTTTCTTCCCTCCCATGGACATGTCCATATCTACTCTCAATCTGAGCAGCCCGCATCAGAATTCCAACAGGCCCTCAATCCAGGGGAGCTGAGCACCCTACACGCCACCTTCTCACGTGTGAAACTTCAGGCCCAGCTGACCATGGCCTCAGGAGGAACGGCCCCAGTGTCACTCCATATTTCCCAAATAGTGACCGCCCTGCTTAAAAACCTAGTGGATTGGTTCACTGAGCTACTGGAAGCCCAGTCGGTGCTCCCTCCCACCCTGGATGAATGTCTCCAGCTGGTTGAAAGGGAAGCCACACTGAATGACTCCCAAGATGCAGCGTGGTCAGCCCTCCTAGACCTCACTCAAGGGAAGATGTCAGTCATGGAGTACACCTGGGTGTACTGCCCCTTGGCTAAGGCGGCCAAGGTCACCTCTACTCGGATTGCACGGATGTTCTGCCAGAATCTCCGCCCTGACGTCTTCAATGCCATGGCTTCCACTCGCCTGGGAGCCACCCTCGATGAGGAAATTTCATTTGTGACCCAGGTGGAGGGCCAACTAGCGTTAGCTCAGGCGAAATCCCATCCCGTGGCATAACATGGGAAGTTCCATGGCTGCCGAGCTGAGTCAGGGCCAGTCTCCAGCCCCTCGCAGGAGCCCTCACAGGGATCGCCCTCCAGCTCTGCCAATAGGGTGAACACCTCAGAGAACCCCATAGAGGGAAACCCCAGTCCCTCCTACAACTTCCGCCCTACTTCCACGCGTGTTGCTACTATCAATAAAGGAAATACCTCATCTTATCTCTACGTTCCCTATTCATTACAGCCTTGGGGAAGAAAGGGGAAGAGGGAGGATCAACTTTGGGTACTGGTGGACACTGAAGCAGAGGACAACTATCTGGAATATGGGATAGCAAAAGAAATGAGGCTGGAGATGGATTCAAGGGAGCCATTACTCTTGCAGACACCTCAAAAACGGTGGGCAGTTGGAAGGTCAAAACCCAGGTGCTTGTCAGGGACTGGAATATCTTTAACCCAGTCTGACATAGCAACTCGTGAACTTGCCATGCCTGAGCTAAGAGTCCAGTATAACAAGGGAAGGATGCAGATAAAAAATATAAAAGCTGTGAATAAATGTTTGTTGGGCCCTAATATAGGTTTTAGAGCTTCAGCTAGACCAACCCTTGTTAGGGCCAAGATACCAGTGACAGTAGGTAATTTTAAAATTGAGTTAGAGGAAATATTTGGATTTTCAGAGCTATTTAATTGATATATGCTTGATAATAAAGATCCTTGTACTTTACTAAGGATCAAGAGCAAGTAAATTAAGTAAGTAAGGGAGGATATCCCAGTGGTAGAGTATGGACCCTCTACCACTGCCTCCTGAGTTTGATCCCGGTAATGGACTTTGGGTAGGGGATGATTTTGACTGTGTTGGTTTTGTGCACCAATGCCCCAAACTGAGATAGTGAATATCAAAGGTGGTCCATGGAGTTCCTGGCCTATCATACACCGCGCATGGAGGTTTTCCGGGTTTTATCCTCCTTTCCCATTTTCTTCACTTCCCTAATTGGTGTGGTATCATCCCAGGTCGGCCCACCTCGAATAAAATTTAAATTTAAATTAAGTAAGTATTTAGAAGCATCTTAACTTTATTGACTGCAAGGAATGATTTTAGAAATATTCAGCTTATATTCACTTTTCAGACTAATTGAACTAGCTTTAGGGCTTACTTGATTATTATCTAGTTTTAGATTCTTTAGGCTCTTTCTGTCTTAGACAACCAAAGCTTAGAATAGTA
The DNA here is from genome assembly GCA_022478985.1 of Massospora cicadina. Lineage (NCBI taxonomy): Eukaryota > Fungi > Entomophthoromycota > Entomophthoromycetes > Entomophthorales > Entomophthoraceae > Massospora > Massospora cicadina. The sequence goes on along the minus strand of JAKSZP010005907.1, from coordinate 524 downwards.
GTCAACTGCCTAGTTAGTACTACTAAGACCTGGCCCCAGGTGTTCTGATGTTCGATTCAAATTTGATAGGCTTGAATCAACTCGTCTGACTTGTTATTTGTCTGCTATGTGACTTTGCTATCATCTTTTTTTGTTTAAGCTGATTACATATATCATATATTTTATCAATAAGAACTGATATATCAGGGGTATCTTTCATGTCAGTCTTTGCCCTGACAGTGCTGCTGCGGCAAGGGCCTCACACCTTCCTAGAATCATTTAGTGCTAATGTAAATCTGCCACACCCCATAATCCTGGTCATGCAGTGGTGGCACAAGTAATCCCCTCAGTTCAAACTGTAGGAGCGCCTGGTCTTGCTACACCCCAAGGATTAACCTCCAGTGGCGCCAGATTTTTTCACACTGGCGGAGGGAAGCCTAGGGTGAACGCAATAGTGGGGCTGGAGCCAGGGGTGGACATTTTCAAAGAATTTCGCACATACGCCCACCTGTTCCAGAAGAACCAAGCTCCCTCCACAACCACAA
>JAKSZP010005906.1:0-46411 GCA_022478985.1 Massospora cicadina | reverse complement strand
ACCTCCCACCACGTCGCTGTCAGTTGGTCTCCTCCTGGTTCCCGGTTTGGTTCATCAACTCGGACCCCTTCCTACACACGTTCTCAATTGTGGTTTTGGCCCCTTTACACGTTCCCCCTCCTCCCTGTAGTGGCGTTCCCGCTGGCAACAGGAGATAGCATTGCTTCTCTGGGGTGCCTTCCCTGTTCTACGTTCCATTTTCTTTATGTCTTTTTGGAAGTGTCCATCCCCTGGTCAGCCTTCCCCGCAATAAATTCAAATTCAAAAAGGGCTACAGACTGGACCTGGCCAACTGGCGCCCAATAGCACTCTCAAACACTGGCACAAAACTACTTACAAAAATTCTAGCTATAGGCTAGGCGCGCTAGCCTCTAAAGCCCTATCACCCAGCCGATTTGGTTTCACACCAGGGCGCTCCATCTGGTCTAACATATACACCATCGCCAATATATGCCAATCCAAAGCGACTGGAGCCCTGGTATTCCTTGACCAGGAGAAGGCATATGACCGCGTTAGCTGGCCATACTTGAAAGAGTGCCTAAGCGCCTTCAACCTCCCACTAAGGTTCATTAACTGGGCGATGCTCCTCACAGAAACCGCTTCTATGGCTGTATGTGGCCCTGGCTTCCTAACTAACAGGATCACCCCACACAGAGAGCTCAAGCAAGGGGACCTCCTCATCCCACTACTCTACAACTTCATCTTTGATCCACTCCTCCGCGTTGTCAACTCACTCCTCATGTGCATAACTGCACAAGGCCATCCCCCAGTCAAGATACTAGCCTTTGTGGATGACTGCGTGACAGGTATAAATAACAGCAGCGGCACCCAACAGTTGGAACGCACCTTAGAGGAATACTTCATTGTGGGTGATACATCGCTTAATAAACAGTAAACTGAAGTAATCCTCCATGGCAGATACATCAATAACTGGACCACAACCCCCAATACAAACAGCCACCCAAGACGAAAAAACCCACTCATCCTACCCTTTGCATTACCCCCCACCACCACCTCTGGTCGCCACCTTGGGATATGGATGGAAACAGGGGGGTATGCAAATGAGATGATTATGAAAATTTTATTACTGCGGGTATCCAACTGAATCTCCTCACTCAAGGGAAGATCCCTGGGGCTAATGGGGCGAGTGGCAGTTGCCAACTCACTCATCCTCCCGATTCTGTGGTTCCCCACACATGAAATCCCCTTTTCACCCACCATCATAAGATCAATTTCGCGCGCTCATCCAGGGCTGGCTATGGCTTGGAACCAGTTCACCTGTACGGGTGGAAATGCTATTTGGACCATGCTTCAGCGGAGGCATGGGCTTGATAGACTTTGAGAGCCACTCCAACTGCATCCTGGGCACCTGGATAGAGGAATTGCTAACCCTGGACCTTCTGCAACAGCACTGGTCCAGGGCAGTGAGGGCCAGCTTTGCGCAGGTGCTCAAAACACCTAACCCACACAACCCATCCAGCTTACTAACATATCTTGCTAACCACCCCAACGCTACAGGCCCACATGTAACCCCTTCATTTTAAACGCCTCCTTTGAGCCATCCGCTGCATGAAATGGACCGTCGCTAGCACTGACGCTGTGCAGTGAAGGGGACAGCCCAGATCCCACTTCATGATAAGAAAGCCAGAAGACCACCCCCAGAAAGACATACTCACTATGACCCCAACCATTGCTAGAATTGACTATCTAAACGATTTAGACATCCCCTATGACCTAGCCACACAGAAGGCAATATGGAGGATGACGCATCATCCACTCCTCCATCTGAGGGTAAGAGCTCGCCTGGAGCTGCCTGAGAAGGACCTATAGAACGGCTGACCACACCCTTTCCCTCCACACAACCTGCGCAGTATGTGGAGGGAAGGGGTCCCTACACCACCGCTTGGAAACCTGCCCCCTCCAAACCATATGGCGGGAAGTTGTGCACCTGCTTAAGATCCAAGAAGCCCAGGAATTCTCTATCTCAAGGAGCCTCCTCGCGCTCTGGCTTGAGTCGCCAATTCCTTCTACCCTCCACTCCCTAATGATACCCATCGCAATGTGGACAATCCACACCATTGCCTTGGATGCAATCAAGGGCACAGCCCAACCATCCATGAGGTTATTAATAGGTTCCACGTTCACTTACTAGAGCACTTCCAAGCCTGGCTCTACGGATATATGAAACCAAGGCAACAGAGACTCATAAAGTCATGGTTCCCACTCTGGTTCCTCCACAAGGACCCCTTCCTCCACACCTTCTCCATAGAGGGGGCAACCCACTCAGAGTAGCGCACCAACCCCCATACCTGGCGGTTCCAGCTGGCAACAGGGGTAACCTGAGTAGCCCAGGATGCCCAATCCTCTCTAATTCTCGCTATTTTTCACTACCTCCCCATTTCTACACATGCATCAGTACTGCCTGTCCCCTGGTCAGCTTGCCTTGGTTATATAAATAAGATTAGTGGCCCACATGCCTTGGATCATGGTGGCATAGTAACAAAAATATTGCTCAATAGTATCGTTTTTCCTCTTGGGTTTCCCATCTAATTTGAGGCGTTAGGCTGTTTCCCTACAAGGCTTTATACCGAAAGTTACACAAAGTGCTTCCCAAAAAATTGATTTAATTTGAGGTTCAAAAATACTAACATCTCCTGTGGAACCCCAATATAAGGAGAAGTCTTGGGTAACAAAAAGCTGTGTTCTAGCATTAGTTGCCGTTGTAAAAAAGGGATGAACATATAATATACTGAGTTTATCACTCACCACCATAATAGCATCAGTCATGAAATATGCTGATAAGAATAAAGACTGCGCTAGCGCTGAGGATGATTTACCACAAAAAGCATCAGTCAAAATATCTTTAATACACCCATACATATTTTAGGATGCAGAGAGAATAAGAAATTGCAAGCACTATCCAGAAAATACTAATATTGAGAAATTATAGCTACTAACTGCCTGATAAACTTCTTAGATTTTTACAATTAAAATTGGATTTTAGAGAATTATGATTTGAAATCTAAAGAATGGAATAAAATGGAGATACAGTGGAACCTGTTGGGGTCCACTGCCTTATAAGCTATATAAATAGGGATTAGAGAACAGGTACATTCCTATTGAGAACATCTTTCCAATTTTGACACTGCAGATTGACACTTTAAATTATCACCAATAACACTTCAAATCTGACCTGCTAGACGGATTTATCAAATTATTTTACATTAATTATGTTCTACTGCGATTACAATTGGCGCAATTACAACAAATCCTCCAGCGAACAGCAGGAACGCCCACAGCCAGGTCAAGTATGGGCGGTCCCATGGCGTATTGCAAGAAGTTTTCACGCATGTATTTGTCAAGGATGAGCTCTCTCTTTCCAGTTGTCAGAATTCTCACTGAATCTGATAATAAATTGAGTTAGGTCCTTTGAAGCTCACTTTAATGGTTGGACAATTGAGAAATTTCACACTGAAATCCAATATACATTTTGTTTAAAGAGGACTTAACCTTTATTAGAGGTTCAGAGGTCCTATTAAATCCCTAGTATTGGAACTTGACCATTTGGAAATGGTTCAGAGGAGGGACCATCTAGTACTAAAAAAAAAAAAAAAAAGAAATGGTTCAGAGGTTCCTGCGGGCTAAATACAACAATTATTGTATTTCACACTGAAATCCAATTATAATTATGCCAATGAACTTCAAATAGTAGATAATACTGCAAGAAAAGTTACTTTATTATGGAAATATTTAGTACTATTTATAGTACTAGGGAAGTATAATAGATGGAGGTTAAATAAAATGTCAAGGTTAATATATGAATTATAGATCAGATATATCAGGATAAACAGGAAAATTTAAGTCTTGCATCAAGCTTTCTTAATCCCATCAGTGAATCAATTGGAGAGTAATTCAGATTTTTTAATTGATTCATTAGTTCCTAAGTCCAGTGTAATTGATGAAAATGGCTTGTTGCTTCATATAATAATCTTATACCTAATATAATATAGGTCTAATAGTATAGCTAGTTATTAAAGATTATTAGTATTAACTATATCTAAATAATTAACAACTAGTCGAGGCTTCACCCTTAATAGGGGAAATCCCAACACCAGTAATGGAGGGGAATGGCAGATTAGGATTTCCATGCCCAATAGTGAACCAATCAGTTTATTTTCACCAGTTACCAATTTATTTTGTCTAAAAGAACTCAAAATGGCAGAGGGAACCTCTTGTCGGGTTATTCTTATGAACCCTCTGCTGTCATTGGCTTCTGACCACCACCATCTTCTAAAGCACCCTCAGTTCTCTTTACCAACTACAGGGTGGCTAGCAGAGGGAAAAAAAGCGCTTTTTTAAATGATATGCCGCTAACCACTTCTCATCTGCCGCATGGGCTAAATCGCCCAGGGTGACAAGTGGGACAGCTTCTGGCTTCCTCCTTTTTGATCCAAAATAAGAATTCCTACCAACTAAGTGGCAAAGGTTGCTACCCAAGGCTTACATTACCCTTTCCTTTTTTGAACCAGGGTAGCAACACTAGGAACATTAGTGAGTGCCACGTTCTTGTGCACCTTGTGTAATTTTATATCCATGATGGAAGCAACCTTCTGGGGAGGGTGAGGAGTGTCAGGGTGTGCAATGTAGAAGGCATTTACTAACTCGTGGCAATTGGCACAATTTCTGGAACTGACTCAGCTGTTCTCATAGTAAGGAATTTCCTTTCTAAGAAACTAAAGACTTCACCAAACAACGTGAATGGCGTAATTCCAGAAAGGGATTTATTTCTTCCTCTACTAAGTCTTTGAAAATGACTGGTATAGGATCAGCAAGTTTCATGGCTTTCATGGTGACAACTGAGAAGAATGGAAGACTAAGTGCTGCTTAAATTTATCATGGAGAGCAAACAGAATGCCCCATACATCAAATCCCTCTCCACCGCTTGAGGACTAAAGCACTTGCTTGCTAACTTCTGAAATGAAACCTTCATATGCAGGTGTCATATATCTAGAATAACTAACAAACTACCATAATCTCATGAGCGGGAAGGAAATTGCAATCCAGAAATCACTTGTATCTACTTATTGCCTTAGTCAAATGTTCCCAAACCTGAGATTAGGTATCTCAAATCTGCTTCAGATGCTCCTCGATGGCAGGCATTTTGGGGTGAAGGGAAAACCCCGCATTGAATGATGACTATACGCCTGGGTGGCTTTGTATGTTGAAACCCCAAAAGATAAATAGGTGGCGTTGTTATACACAAACTGCATCAAGGGAAGATTAGCAGCCCAAGTATCCTGTGCGGCAGAGGCATAGCAGCGGAGGTACTGCTTAAAGATCTGATTGCCCTTCTCAGTTTTCCTATTCAAATGGGGTGATATGTAGTAAAGCGGCACATCTTGATCTTAAAATGACCGATAATACAGTCCAAACGTGAATAAAAAACTGAGGCCCCTGGTCACTTACCACCTCCTTGGTAAGCCAAACATAAAAAACACGGCAAAAGAAAAGTTGGGCTGTCTCCTTGGAGGTAATGTCTGGCATATAGGGGATAAAAAAGGATTTTTTAAAGAAGTCCACGACCACCATAATTGTATTGAATCCATTGGAACTGGAAATCTCAACAATAAATTTAATGGATACTGAGGTCCATGGTTCTTGTGCCTACTGCAGGGGATATGTAACCATTATTATCTGATCTATCAGACTTGGTGCGAGCACACGTCATGCAATTGATGATCCAAACTAGCAGACCATTAGAGATTCCTGACCAGTTGTACATCCACTTTACCAAATCGATATACTTTTTTTCTTTTGTGGCCCACTGCTGAGGATTGTGATGAGTTGAGATCACTTTATCCTGGAGTTAGGGGAACCCAAATCTTATCTATGAACATAATCTGCTCTCCATTAACGATTAATGGGCAAGTTTGTGACCCAGCAAACCTAACAATCTAACAGCTTCAGTCCATCCAAGAAGGAGTTCTGACGCTCTGTGCCTGAGATACTAATGATACAACCAACGCCTAGTCAGCCCTAGAAATTTCAGTAGGAGCAAGGGCAAGGATTTGAATGGGAGAAATTGCTGTTATTGCCTCCTATATTTCCTCCTCTATCAGACTTGGGAGAGGTACAATTCATCAGTTTAGGGGGAATATTTAGAGCGCCCTTTACAAACTCATATTTAAAATTAAACCTGCAAATGTCGCAAAATGTCTGATCCTGATGGTGCTCCAACTTTTGTGGTTTTTTATAGTACATTAAGACCTGGTGGTTTTTCTGGACAACCACTACATTCCATGCACCTTAGAGAAGGTATCTCCAGTGGATGAGCAATCACAACACCATGTCAATCTCCTTTTCTTATATCGTCCAGGATTGTTACAAAGCTGAGAACTTATGTGAGAAGTAGGTAATGGGATGTTACATCCCATCATGCTCTTGAAGCAGAACAGCCCCCACCACAGCCGCTGATGCATCACACGCAACTATGAAAGGATGGTATGAATTGACATGTTTTAAAACCAGCGTGCCAAAATTATTTCCTTAATCACCTTGAACGCATGTTGGCAAACCTCCATATATTTAAATAGAACAGTCTTTCTAATAAGAGGATAGGTTGCCGCCAAATGGGAGAGGATTGGGGAAAAAATTTAAGAAATCAATTATCCCCAGGAATCTACACAGCTGCTTCTGGGTGATGTGCGTGGGCCAGAAAAGGATTGTTTCAAGTTTTCTGGGAGTGGCATAACCATCATTTAAGACAGAATTACTAAAAATTAATATCTTACCTGGAGAACTTGCATTTTGAAGGCTCACGAAGATCTGTTTTTTCAGCGCAGCAGTACTACCTCCAGGTCCTTCACATGATGTTTGGGGTGGGGAGTGCACTAGAATATTGTCAAAATATGTCACCACACAAGTGATGTGAGGTTTGCCCAGAACAATGTCAATCATGGGCTGTAAGTTAGTAGTTGTATTTTTGAGACCAAAGCGCATCACACGGAATTGGAAACTGCCATGTTTGGTATGAATGGCCATTAGACACTCCTGTCCTTCCACTACCCAGATTTTATTAAAAGCGTTCAACAGTTCGAGCTTTTAAACATCCAGGCTTTGTTAAATTATCTGGCTGATAGTATGCGCCAAGGGGAGCCGGAATAGGTCATGCACAGTGATAATATTCATATGACTTTAATCTAGCATGGGCACAACATACTATCAGCTTTTTGGGCTAAAATTATGGGGGATGTGATGGGAGAAGATTTTTGGAAACCCCACCTCTTCTAGAGCATGTTGTCTACCACACCTTGAAGTCCTTATTCTCTTTGCTTTTTATAGGGGTGGTAGATTTCAACGATTGTTTCCTTAATAATTTAGATCCTGAATGTCTAATTATGTTGAAGTTCAGCTGATAGATCCTCAATTTAGCCTGTGTCTTACGGTGTTTTTACCATTGAAAGATCACTAAGCGTGTTTAGACTAATCTGATACTTCTGGTCAATCTTGGGCTCAATTTTCCCTCTGTATTCAGAAATCTATACTAAGGCAGGCAAAGGTACAAGCTTATGATTATGAAGTTCCAGCTTGTCAACACTCTTCAAAAGAGACTTCTAATGAGAAATCAGTAAAGAGATTAAATAAAATAGGTTTTATATTTAGAATATATTATTTAGTATTTATTTATTAGGCCAGGCCCCAATATTTATACCTCTAGGTCATCTCCTGGCCACATATTGAGCATTCAATTTCCACAGATTATTTTCCACTTCAGTTTAGCCCTTAAACTAAAGCAACTATGACCTATTGCTAGGACATTGGTGGCAAAATACTCTCAAGTTCAGGAGTATTTTAGGGCAGAAATTGCAATATAAACATGCAAAATTGTCCTAGGATAATCCCAAATTGAGTCTTGGTATACTGAAGAAAAAATACAAATTCTGGGAAATTTTGGTATCAATTTAATTAAATGATGCACCCCTAATTGGGATGTTGGCAGGCCTCTCTTGATAGCACTATGTACTACCATTTGGGCAGTCCATGTGCAAGTGCAATCATGCTGATTACAAGGATTGACATACAAGAAATCTCTTTCTGCTAAGCATCACTTTTCGAAAATCAATTCAGCCTGAAATTTAGCTCCACTAAAGAGATTTACGAAAACTATTAGCAAATATGGCGGGAAACCCCGCAAAAGAACCCGCAGGCTATGCCAAACGAGCCAGCACCACCCCACAAATGAAGCAACCCTTGGTTACCCACCTCAGGGTCAACCAGAATCACCCGCTCTCAAGCAGCAGCCATGAAAGCAGGCACCACCCCCCAACCTGGAGCTACTCCAACTAGCGCCAGTTCACCTGATCGCACTTCTGCAACCTGCACGCCTAACAGCTCTGTGTGCGCTGCCTCCCACCAACCCGCTGGGCCCCCTCCAACCAAGGAGGCCATCACCCACGCTGTTTTAATGGCGTCTGCTCAGTTGAATGCAACTCAGCCCATCCAGACATTCACCTCCCCCATTGTGTCAGCTAATTGAGCCCCATCTATTATTGCTGACACTGTGTTTCCGGCTCCCTCCATGAGGGGCGATACCCAGCTACCTGGCCCCCAAATCCTCAGATGTAAGGTTGGATTAGCCGCACATTCTGGTTCACTAAGCACCAAATTGGGACAATCTACTCTTCCCAATGAGGATTCAAATGGTTCAGATTTTGGAACTTCACACCAGTTCCAATCTCACCCGTCCCATTTAAACCCCATAAACGGCACTTCTCAAGTCGGCACTTTATCTTAATATGCTGAAAACGACCAATTCACCAATCAGCCAATGAGTTTTGCCCACAAAATCACAGCAAATACTCGGGCTGAATTTACCCAAATAGATTGGGATGGTGATGAAACATCGCCCTCCTCCCAATTGGCTGGAGTTAATTCCAATCTGGACGGGACTCCCCAATTTAGCGAGGCCCAACAATCACCTGGCCCCCAAACCCTCGGATGTAAGGTTGGATTAGCCGCACATTCTGGTTCACTAAGCACCAAATTGGGACAATCTACTCTTCCCAATGGGGATTTGTATGGTTCAGATTTTGGAACTTCACACCAGTTCCAATCTCACCCGTCCCATTTAAACCCCATAAACGGCACTTCTCAAGTCGGCACTTTATCTCAATATGCTGAAAACGACCAATTCACCAATCAGCCAGTGAGTTTTGCCCACGAAATCACAGCAAATACTCGGGCTGAATTTACCCAAATAGATTGGGATGGTGATGAAACATCTCCCCCTCCCAACTTGCTGGAGTTAATTCCAATCTGGATGGGCCTCCCCAATTTAGCGAGGCCCAACAAACCGCCCCTCAATTTAATATGACGCCAGCAACTGCTGTAACATTCCAGAAACAAGGGAACTCCACAAATTTGTTAAACCACCAGCTCACACTCAACCTGCAATTGCAGCCCAAAGCAAACACAAACGTACCAAAGGAGCCACTGGGGCGTGGCAAAAACCTCTGGCACCAACGCTACCCAAAGCTGATCCCTGTGAAGTGGCGTTTATTGCTGATGTTAAGAAGAAATGGGCCGAAACTAGAGCGCAAAAAGCTCTACCTCGCTCAACCCTCTCCCACGCAATTCGCCTTTATTATGGGCATAACCCTGTTGAATTCTATACAGAGGATTACTTCTCATACTTTGCAGCGATTGCGGAGAAATTCCCTATTAACACCACCATCCATGTATCAGTGGAGGGCCACTACATCGATGTGGGCTTCACTGAAGCTGCCCTTGCTGAACATGCTGCCACCCTCCAGGTCATTATTCCACGCGGATCTCTTCGCATCTCCCTCACACGCTCTCACCTGGAGAAAATTTCATGGGTTACTTTTTCCAACCTACCAACGACTGTTGATCCTGAGTCTCTTAAACTGGCACTCCATCGTGGTTTAATGGAGTTTGGGTCTGTTCTTTCAGTGGACTTTAGCGTCCCCTCTTACTATGCTCCCACTCAAAGAGCTCGCACTGCTAGGGCGTCGTTCATCCCCTCCCCCACTGTATCCCGCAACATTGAGGTTATTCCTCGTGTGGCGGTAGTTGGGGCATGCCCTGAGATCTTCTTTGTCGACCCTGATCAGACGCGCCCCCGGTGTTCATGGTGTAACGCCCTTGGACACTTGTATAGTGGCTGCACAGCTCGAAAACAAGCCCTCTTAGCCACCACCCAGGGGCCTAAACCAGGCCAAAAACGATCCCACGTGGCTGCAGCAGCAATTCCACAACCCACACAATGGGTTCCCGTTCAAGACCTGTCACCTGAGGCCTTACGCCTAGCAGTTGAAACAGCTAACCCCACTATTGGTATGGGATACCTTCGCGCTCATGCCCCCTTCCAATGGGCACCCCCTCCAATCTCCCAGAGTCAACTCCCTCTCTCACCAAGCGCAAGGCATCTCCCACAGGGTGCCCCTCGTCAGCCACCCCCACTCAGGGCTCCGCGGCACCCCCACCAACCTCCACCAGCGATTTATCGCATCAACCCTCAGCTCCCAATGGAGCTATGCCCACCAGCATGGACTGGCAACTCGCGGCCTGCGGTAGAAGTGCCACCTCAAAGAGTTCTACCCCAACCCCACAGTCCATTTCGCGCGGATCCTTTGCAGTGTTGGAGGAAGTGAATATGGACTCAGACTCATCAAATGGGGACACCGCGGAGGTCACCATTGAGCACCCTCAGGTCCTTCCCCTGCAACGGAGCGGGGGCAGCATCCTAGGCTGGCTTACTGGGTCCTCCGCCCCCCACCCTCTCCTTCCCCTCAGAACCCTCGACGCTCCTCACGGATTGCAGCTAATAGTCAAGCTAAAGGACTCAAAACTAGACGCCTCACAGCAGCAGGTTTAAGCGCTGGCAACCCCCAGGACATGGAGGGGAACAGCTATGAGTCCCCATGGCAGCACCCTGGCCCTGCAATCCATCAACGCAAATGGGTTGCGGGACTTTAAGCGGAGAGCCCGCCTCCTCCAAAACTTCAGGTCAGCACAAATTGAAATCGCTGCTGTCCAGGAGCCCCATTTCCTCCCCCACGAACAATCTGCATGGAATGAACAGTTTGGAGGCAACTCCTTCTGGACAAACCATGCCGCCCTTATTGTTTTTAATCCCCGGGTTAAAACCCATTCTTTTTCACAATATCTAGGTGGCTGCCTCATACTGGCCAAACTCACCACTCCTGACTTCTCCTTCTTCGCTGCAAGCATCTACCTGCCTAATGCAGGTCAGGAGCAAAATCGGCTCTTGGAAGAGCTCCTCCAACTCAATCTCCCACGGAATACAGTCCTCTTAGGAGATTTCAACACAACCATAAGTCGCGTCCGTGACTCTTACCCCCCTGCAGCAAAGGAACGCCCTGGATCAAGTCGCCTCCAGGATTTCCTTCGCCTGAGTGGCTTTATAGATGCGCTTCCACCCTCCGCGTCTAGCCTAGGTTGCATGACTAGGATCCAGTATGATGGAGGAGCTTTCCAGTCAGCGTCACGCATAGATATGGCACTGATTGGCCCCCTGCTAATTGGCCGCGTCTCCTCTCCCATCTCTCGTGACAACCATCTGAGTGATCACAGGTCACTCACCGTTGTCCTCACCACCACACTTAGACCGTCGCGTAGGTTCTGGCCTAGGGTTGCCCCAGCTCTTCTCAACAACCCCTTCACTAAGGAGAAGCTGTCTATGACCATCCGGGAGACTCTCACCTCCCCCCACCCCACCTGCTTGACCACAAGGCTAAATGGGCGGTGACCAAGGAGGGCATCACCCGCGTTGCTTACAACTGTGCCAAAGCCCAGATGACTGCAGCTCGCGCCAGAGTCAAAAGGGCGGAAGCCAGAATCAGACATCCAGAGCGAAACTGCCAGCCTTCGCCCTCTCCCAGATGGTTGGAAGACTGGGAAGCGGCGCAGGAAGCACTCCGCTTGGAGCTCACACTGAAGGAAGAACGGGCAGCAAACTTTACAACATCTCGTTACTATGCTCAATGGGAACGCCCCACCCGCTTCTTCTTTTTAGAAACAGAAAGCCCGGTCAACAGCGCAGGATATTACTGCACTGAAGATTGGCACTACAACCACTGCAGACAAGGAGGAAACTACGCAGGAACTATACCGCTTCTACTCCAGCCTCTTCCATGCCACCCAGGTGGACCCATCGGACATCCAAGACTTCCTGTGGCGGGCTCCAGAGCCTCCCATTGACCCACGGGCTGATGAGGCTCTACTGGCGCCTATTTCTATCCAGGAGGTGATGGAAACCCTTCTGAAATCCCCACGGCTTAAAGCCCCAGGCCCAGACGGAATACCCTTTGAGGTGTACCTTCTGGAACCTGCAGTGATAGCCAGAACCCTCCGCGACCTCTTCGCTGCACTCTTGGTGAATGGCGAGGTCCTCCCCAACTCCAGAGGCTCAATCACGACCCTCATTCACAAGAAGTCAGACCGTGAGAATCTGGCGAACTGGCGCCCCATAGCGTTGATCAACACAGACCACAAGCTCTTCACGAAGCTTCTGGCCAACCGCATCACCAAATGGGTGTCACCTCGCCTCTCCCCATCCCAGTACGGTTTTATTCCGGGGAGGTCGTTATGGGACAACTATAATGACCTTCAAGTGACTTTGACTGCTAACTCTCGTAAAGTGAATGGCTTTGTGGCTCTCCTGGATATGGAGAAAGCATATGATCGGGTAGCCTGGAAGTATATTGATGCTTCCCTGGCCCGCTTCCATCTCCCACCCGCAGCTAGGCGCTGGATATCAGCGCTCTATGACCAGCTCCACACCAGAGTCCTGGCGCCAATGGGTTTCACAGTGGCAGTACCAGTTGGACAAGGTCTCCGGCAAGGGGACCCCCTGAGCCCTATCCTTTTTAACATCACCCTTGACCCCCTCTTGGCCTCCTTACAGGACAAGCTAACAGGGATTCTGGTCCCAGGTAAAGCCCCCACACGCACCATGGCATTTGCAGATGACACTGCCATTGCATTTGGCTGCCCTGGGGATGTTGCCCTCGCTGCTATGACCATTGAGAGGTACACCAAGGCGTCCAACGCCATGGTCAACACCTCCAAGACAACAGTTGTGCAGGTCGGCTCCCCCACCTTCCCCCCACCATTTGGTATTGAACCTGAGCGCGGTACCTTCCGTCACCTGGGCGTTCTCGCCAACCAACAAGGAGTTGCGCTAAAAGACAATGAGGACTTGCTCCTTGCAGCAGTTAACTCTAGGATTGCCAGATGGAACCGGCGGCACATCACCCCCCAGGGTCGAGCTCTGATGGCCAATGTGTTTCTTCTCTCCAAAGTCTGGTTCCTAGCGCACGTCTGCCCATTCACAGATGCCTTTTATACGTGGCTCAATGTACTCCTCCGCTGTTGGATCTGGGGCTCAAACCATCCACCAATGGCCCTCTCAACCATTTCCCGACCCTGCAATGAAGGGGGCCTAGGGCTTCTGGACACGCGATCCCACGCCACCACAATCTTCCTGAAGTTCCTATGGCCGATTGTCTGCTGGGACGCGACCCCCATGCTCCAATGGGCGCCCGCCCTCCGCCAGTCAGTGTCAGCAGCTCTGGGTCTTCCTAGAGCATCTCTGACCTCATCAGGGGAGTGGCTCACAAACCACCCAGGCCATCGCCTAAAACCATCCTCATCCCCCTACTGGAACCAGGCTCTCCTTGCCCTGAAACGAGTAGGCGCGCGGATCCACCATGCCTTCCCATACAGAAGGGAAGGCCCTGGCCTCAGCCCACGTCGCAATGCAATTGTGCACAATGGACAAGTTGTCACAACTCGCCTCAACCCCCAAGATCGTCCTCCCATCCGCCCAAGACTCCTTGAGCTTCTCCCTCCCTCCGTGAGATTTAACCTTAAGGAATTGTGGAAGGACGTCTATCACCCCATCCTGTCAGCAAAGGTGTCCAACACCTTATGGAGGGTGCTCCACTGTACATACAGGACAGGGGACCGGACTGGCCCTACCTTCCAGCACCGAAGCTGCCCCCACTGTGTGGAGCCTATTGACTCCCACCTCCATCGTTTTTTCACCTGTCCAGGTGTCGCCGCATTTTGGCCAAAGGCCCGCGCGCTCCTCCATGCTCAGCCCTGGTCTGGACACCCTGTGCAAGACTTCATGTTTGAGCAGACATTGCCTGGTTGCCACTGACCCCTCCGTGTCCACGCCTATGCCACAGCCATCTGGACCATCCATAACTCCTTCCTTCGTGCTGCCTTTGACCAGCAGGTGTGGACCCTTCCACACATGATCACCCACTTTCAGGTACACTTTGAGATGGCCCTGAAGGTCTGCACTATGTCGCCAACCCTCCCCCGCTCAGTTGTCACTGCAGCACGGCTCTGGCGCGCAAACCCCCTCCCTTTCTCGATGCCTCCTCCCTCCCCTTCCCTCGCCTCAGGCTCTTAGGAGCCCAGGCATAATTCAATAAACATCAATGAATCCCCCCTTGGGTTGGGACCATCTAGTACTAAAAAAAAAGGATTGACATACAAATTTCTCCATAGGAAGTAATTCAATTACAATTTACTGATGCTATTTGGCCATGGGATTTTTAAACATTATCTTCAGGTCAATCCCTGGACGATTTCTTACTTTGAATAGTTGATATTGTTCCATATTAGTTGGGATCAAATGCCAAGTTTTGTTGCATGTATAATTTGGCCTGAATGTGCATGGATATTTGGCACAAGCTTATGATACAATAATTGAATTTAATTGATGTTAAGATTATCGAATCAAACCATATAAAATAGCAATTGGCTTTTAGTTAAGAATTAGAAGATTAGCTTGAGGTTTGGGAGGATAATCAGCCTGATCTATTGGTTGTTGAAGGGTTTATTTTTGGGTCAACCACCAGAAACTGACATTCCCCCCACTTGGCTCAAACATAAGCCCTAAGATTCCAAATCAACCTTCATTGATCTTTGTCATTTGTTAAGTTTGGCCTAAATTGCTGATAGAGTAGGACGTGTGCATAGCCTTAACTTCAGCCCCAATTGCTGATGAATCTGAAGTTGGATCCTCTCCCTATCCTTAAGTGTGAACTAAAGTATCATTTAGGTTTTTTAAATTATTTTTATTTTTTAATATTATTTTTTCCTTTTTATTTTTTTTTATTTTTTTATGCATTGCTTTTTATATTTTCCTTAATTGGTCAGCTTATTGAAGCTTCTTAGGAATTTTGCAGACTCAATTGCATATATGGCTAGTCATAATATCCTTGATTGTGTATATGAACTGAGATGTCTTCTCAATTATTCCAGATGACCCTACCTTGATGCAATCTAACTTTTGCAATTGTCCCAATCCGTGGGTGTTGCAATATAGAACTTCATCAATAAATTTAAATTCAGCCAATTTGTAGCAATTTTTAAGTCTTTTTACTGTTGGGCCTTTTTCACAGTAAAACTGTTATCATAGCTTAAACTTGTAGTTTTATTAAAGTTTCTGCAAGCTTCTCATCATATTGAGGATAATTGTTTTTTCCAGGATCTTCTAGGACCAAATATAGTAGCATTGGTAGGGCCAGATGTCTTACTTATAATACTTAATAAAGGGGACATCCTGGTTGATGAATGGTAGGAGATACTATAGGCAAATACTGCCAAACTTAAATAAGTACTCCATTCAGATGGTTTGACCAAAGTTAATCTTCTAATAATTTTCACCAACATCCCATTTGCGCGCTCAATTGTACATTAGTTTCAGGATGCTAGGGAGCAGAAAGCACACCTTGTACTCCCATTGATTGGCTATCTTGGCAAGGACATTAGTGGTAAAATTTGTTCCATTATCAGTAATAATAACCTGGGACATCTATGCTTGTGGAGGATCTTTTCAAGGACGAACTTGGCTGTAGTTGCCACTTTAGCTTCCCAAATAGCCTTGGCCTCAACCCATTTGGTCAAGTGGTCAATGGCTACAATTATGTACTTGGCCTTTGTATTGCTTGTTGGAAGTGGGCCAACAACGTTGATATATACAGTTTTCTAGGCAAAGTTGGGCTGAAAAAGCTGGTAAGATGTGCTTTTTTGGAACGGTTTTTTGCCTTGGACTCTGCACAGCATTCTAACGTTTCTTTCATGTCAAAATACATTGTGTCAGAATTTTGACTATAGACTCTGCTAGTTGGCAGGCTAACCAGTATGAAGACTGGTCAGCCCTTGCCGTTTTACCTTAGGCATTGGGGCCAGCAGCGCCGGCTAACCCCTTGGCATCTCACCCACACCATTCGGGGATCCCCTAGCCTAAACTCCAGTCAACTAAATAAATATAAACTTAAGCACAAAGGTATAATAGGCAAAGAGATATATTAATTGAGAAGGAAGCGCCAGGTGTTTATACTATTTACAAAAGGGCTACTGCGCCCATTACTGACCTATTGGCTCTTCCGCTGGTTCTTCCAGCCAACTACTCTTCTTATTCTTCTGCTACACTATTCTCTTCCCTGGAGTTGACCCTCTCGCTCCATCCTTCCCAATGTCCAAATTAGTTTTGGCTCATCCTTGGCCTTAAGTCGCTGGTGAGCTAAATAAATAACTAATCTAAATAAACATTAAAGTTTTATTTGACCTTTGAGTTGATAATAATGCACTGGAAACAACTTCAGTTGCTCGCTTTGACTCAGAATATATTGCCATCTTGCCAACATCTTTTCTCAACTTATCTCAGTCAATTGATTAGGAATCGCCTTATTCAGGTGATAATTGATTATACTAAAATGAGGCACTGGAAACAACCTCGGCCACCTCAAACTCAAAATTGTTGGATCCACCAACATTGGATTATCATGTAGTGAATTCATAGATGAATGATTGAAGTGAATACATTGGCTTTCCGCTGGAAATCCCACAATGGTCCATGAATGGCAGTTGGCGTCAAACACTGATTCCCCTGAATGATAATAATTGGATCATCCTTGGCTATTAATTGCTGATGATCCTTATACTAATTTGGGGCCACCAATTGGCTCCACTCGAACCTACTTCCAAACTTAGCGGAAAACTGATTTTGTCTCAACCCAAATTGGGATTCAACTAACCAGCAATCACATTAAATCATACAAAACTCAGTCAATAAGCCATTCTACTGGGATTGGACATTTCATCCCAAATAACGATTGATCATTGGAGTATTACATTTGGTTAAAATTCTGACATTTCCCCCTCTTAACCAGATGGTAATCCTCCTAAATCCTGCCTCAGCGTGTGGGCGGTGCTTAGGGCTTGCCCCTCCCTGCCACCAACAATCTGCCGGAACTGAACCACAGTGGCACATCCCTGCCACCTCTTCACCAACCCATCAGCTACTTCAACACCAACCAGCAGAGTCCCACTGTAGTAAGCACCAATGTCAGAAAATTGACTATGGGCTCTGCTAGTTGGCAGGCTAACCAGTATGAAGACTGGTCAGCCCTTGCCATTTTACCTTAGGCATCAGGGCCAGCAGCACTGGCTAACCCCTTGGCATCTCACCCGCGCCATTTGGGGATCCCCTAGCCTAAACTCTAGCCAACTAAATAAATATAAACTTAAGCACAACGGTATAATAGGCAAAGGGATATATTGATTGAGAAGGAAGCGCCAGGTATTTATACTATTTACAAAAGGGCTACTGCGCCCACCACTGACCTATCGGCTCTTCCACTAGTTCTTCCAGACAACTACTCTTCTTAATCTTCTACTACACTATTCTCTTCCCTGGAGTTGACCCTCTCGCTCCATCCTTCCCAATGTCCAAATTTGTTTTGGCTCATCCTCGGCCTTAAGTCACTAATGAACTATTTAAACAATTAACTAAATAAACATTAGATTTTTATTTGACCTTTGAGTTGATAATAATGCACTGGAAACAACTTCAGTCACTCGCTTTGAATTGGAATATCTTGGCATCTTGTCAACATCTCTTATTGACTTATCTCAGTCAATTGATTAAAAATAGCCTTATTCATGTGATAATTTGATTATACTAAATGAGGCACCAGAAACAACCTTGGCCAACTCAAACTCATAATTGTTGGATCCATCAACATTGGATTATCAGGCAGCGAATTCATAGATGAATGATTAAAGTGAATACACCAGCTTTCCACCAGAAGTTCTACAATGATCCATGAATGGCAGTTGGCATCAAACACTGATTCTGCTGATTGATAATAATTGGATCATCCTTGGATATTAGTCACCGGTGATCCTTATACTAATTTGGGGCCACCAATTGGCCCCACTCAAACCTACTTCCAAACACAGTGGAATACTACTTTTGTCTCAACCCAAACTGGGGTGCAACTAACCAGCAATCACATTAAATCATACAAAATTCAGTCAATATGCCATTCCACCAGGATTGGCCATTTTTATTTCAAACAACAATTAATCATTGGAGGATTCCATCTGGTTAAAATTCCAACACATTGACTCCCAATAGTAGAATTGCTTTAGATGCTCTTTCATCTTTTTGGATATATCATGCCCTATGGCCTTATGTGATACCATTATTAGGTCTGTTTAGGCCATGGGTCTTTGGAAAATATATTTCTTGCCCTCAACAATCTTGTAAAGCATCCCGTTTTTTATGTTTGTGTTTTTTCATAAATCTGATAAATTTTTGGACAGATTTGGGATTCTCTTGGCACTCTCCATAGACCATTTTTAAAAACATATCTGCAGCCCAACTAAATATTGCAATGGTGAGTAGTCAGGATAGGCAATCAGCAGTTTGATTTTTTGCCCCAGCTTGATGCTCAGTGTAGTCATAAGCTTAAAGCTTTAATGCCCAGCGGGTTTATTTGGCCCTCAGGTTCTCTTAAGTTGTTCAACCATATTAGGTAAAATGATTGGTAACAACTTCGAAATGAGTGCCATGAAGGTAGACCTGAAATTTCTTGCAAGCATATATGATGGTTAAGAATTCTTGTTCCATCACCGTTAGTTCCTTTCATGAGCATTTAAGGTCCAACTAGAGAAGGCAACTGGATGTTCTTCGCCTTCTTCACCAATTTGAGATAATATAGCCTCTACTGCTGTTAGGGATGCATCAGTTTGGACAATAAATTCACAATTAAAGTCCAGAGATTGAAGAACAGGTGCTCCCAATAGGGTTAATTGTAGCTGGTTAAATACATTTTGGCAAGCTGGAGTCAAGTCAAATGGGACCTTATCTATAAGTAGATAGAAAAGTGGCTCCCCAAGTTGTGCAAAATTGGCAACAAATTGGTACTATTACCTGATCATGCCTAGAAATACTTGGATATCGCGCTTGGATATGGGCCATATAATTTTGCAGATGGCTTCCAGCTTAGAAGGTTGGGGCCAAAGACCCAATTTGTCAATTAAAAATCCGATGTATTCCAGTTGGTCTTTGAAGAACTGGCACTTTCTGGGCTTGATTTTTAAGTTTGCAGCTTCTAGTATTCTGAAAACCTCCTCTAAGTATTCCAGGTGATCATCAAAAGTGCGGCTGAAAGTGCAGATATCATCAAGGTACACTAGTACACATGAAAACTTTAAATCTCCCAGGATTATGTCCATAGCCCTTTGGAAGGTAGCCAGGGCATTGCAGAGCCCTTGAGGCATTCTCATCGGCTGGAATAGGCCCTCTTGGGCTATAAAGCACATTTTTCGCGCTCCTCTTTGGGAAGATCTTTTTGCCATTATCCGCTAGTAAGGTCCATTGCATAGAAGAACTTTGTGCCCCCTAGTCTATCCAATGTATTGTCAATTTGTGGCAGAAGGTACAAATCCTTTTTTATGATGTTGTTTACTTTCCAATAATCAATGACTACTCAGTTGCTTCCATACTTTTCTTCACTAATATAATTGGTACCATCCATGGACTTTTTTAAGGCATTAACATGCCATCATTGTAGAGTTCCTTAACTTTCCTTGGATACAGCTTTTTTATTTAACTGAGGCAAGCCAACCAGGGGACAGGCATTACCAAAAGAAAGAAACGACATGAAACCTGAACAGGGTCAACTCTGTCAAAGAAAGTTTTTCCACCTCCAGATTGGGACTCAAATTTTTCTGGTTACATCATGGGTAAGGTTTTCGTGTTATTAGACCTATTAACCGCCAATAGCTTCCTTTGGCTGGCACCCCGATCAATGTGCAAAGGGTGGGAATCAAACCCGCAACCTTCAGGTTGGTAGCTGTACACCCTTACCGACTCGCCTTCCACCCCTTCCTTGGATACAGCTTCTTCTGATTATTTTGAGCATCTAATTGGGCATAATCAAATTAGTTTTGAGCTTAATTTTCAATATTGTGGATGATACCCTTAGCATTTTAAGTCTAAATAATCTTATGAAATATTTACTGATATTTAGAGAATAACTCCTGAGCTTGTCTTTTCTCAGAGTTGGTCAGGTTGCTTAAATCAGCCATAGGGACAACATTATTTATGCTGAGTAGGTCCTTATCATAGAGCTTAGTTTGACAAAAGTTCCAAACTCATGACATGGTTGAACTTCCGAGGTAGGGAACAGATGTAGAAATACGATTGTTTGATGTTGCTTGATGGAGATGGGCCAATTTTGCATGTTTACACATAAGATGTATATTTTCCATGGCCAGGAATGATAGTACAAGGGGCAATATTTGGTTCAAATCAAGATTTAGATCACGGTTGATATACTTCACCATAAAGTCCTTCTGGGACATTAATTGTTAGTCCCGTCAGGATGATTACTTGATCTCCAGATGGTATAGTGATGCTCTGATTTGATCAAAGTGGAATGTCATTTGACTCATTGATCTGAATGGATAGTGCTTTATCTTTGACCGCGCTTTGACATACTCAATTGAGACTACTCCATCTTTGTAGGCCATATATATGAATAGACTGGGTTTCTTTTTATCAATTTCCCTATTCCAGCTATAGTAAAGTGGGATAGCTTGGCCAATAATAGTGAGAGTATTGACCTTATGATTGGTAACAACTCAACATCTTCTAAGAAAATCATCCCTGATTAGGATATCATAGTTTGTATTTGGCAATACTATAGCAGGTGCTGTCCCTACAATAGATCCAAATTTGAGGGGCAGGGTACTTTATGCACCCGAGATTTAGTTGTATGCGCTCCAGATGTTCCATATTCCTGACAGTGGGCAACATCAGGTGCAATTTTAAGTTTTTTACCAGCTTTGTGCTGACTATATCTATAGGAGCACCACTATTGATAATGGCTTGAACTTGCACCTTGTTTACTGCTATATCTACATAAATACATTCTGAGTAGTTTTCAGAGGTATTTATTGTATGATTGATGTGATTACTGGCCGATTCTAGGTGTGATTTTAGTTTTGTGAAAATATCTGAGAAGTTATCTGCTAAGGTTTCATAGGAATGGCTACTTGTATTTTGTTAAGCAAAGGTAGGTCAGTTGTACATCTGGGTTGGAGGTCTAAACCCTGGTCAATAATCTGTTTTGCGTAAGGTTTTGATACCTCTTCTCAGGCTTCTTTGGTAATTTTCAAGGGTTTGGTTGCTTTTGCTGTGGCCCAAGTAGTGACTATCATGACATCATTAGCCACAATATGGTGAAGGTTACCTTTGGCGACATCTTCAGCCCTAAAGAGCTCGCCAGGGTTAGGTGAAATGGTTTGAACATTGGTGGAGTTAGAGCATTCCGCCTCTACTCCACCTGCTCTTTTCCTACCTCACTGTCACTATTGATTTCTAGAGTAACGTTGACCCCAGGCTTTTTGTCAAACCATCTGTAGCGTTGGTTAGAAAATGCCACTTTCAATTACAGTTGTGACATGTAATAGGCCTTGATTGCTGCTTTTGCTCTAATTTTGATTCGTAGTTTTGAATTTTTTCCCTGTTCAGACACAGTGTTGCTTTTTGAAACCAAAAATTGGGATTTTTGCTGATCCTTGACCCGACTAGGGGTATTGAAATTATGGGAACAGCTTCTCAAGTAATTGGTAAGAACTTAGATATCCAATCTTTGATTGAATGTAGATATCATCACATTGTGCAGTTCACAGAAGGGCATATCTGCATGCTCCATTGCAATGTTAGCGTCAAACTTATCTATTGCGTTGCGCCCACACAGAACTTGGGCCTCATGGAAAAACCTGTCCGCAAAGTCCTTAATATTCTCATTCTGCTTGAATTAAATATTAAGAAGCTCCTTTTTTGGGTTTCTAATTTCTCAGGCCCTCCAAACTGTTTTGTATTGCAATTTTAACATTCATATAGGACAACTGTCACCAAATAGGGTATATCGAGGCCACAGCTATGGGCATTGAGTGAGTTAATCAGTGCTGATCCTTTTGCATGGTCTGATGCTCCCCTCATTGCTTTTTCAAATAGCTTGAGGAAAGAGTTAACGTTCTCATCCTTATTGAACTTTGGTAATTTCAATAGTTTGAAGTCATCTCGCCCTGTTTTGGGTATAGGGGTTGTACTTCTTCTTGAACATATTGGTGTATCATCGCTCACAATTGGTCCTCTTTCCCGTTGGGGAGTATCTGGAGTTGGGATTGATACCAGGACTCTAGGAATAGAACGGATGTTTGAAATATCAGTTTCTGCATTGGTGTCAATTTCTAATGGTTCAATTTCATTATATTGCTCCGAACTACTGGATTCTGATGCTTGAATTTGGCCCTTAGTTGTTTTCTAACCTGTTTTTGGCCAAATAAGCAGAGCTTTTCCTTATTTCTCTTTTGTCAGAGCTGGGTGAGCATCGGCAACTTTGCTTTTTGAGGGATTCACTTCTTTTTTTAAGGTTGTCATACCCCTCTTTGAATAAAGCTTGATTGCTTTTAATGTCTTTGGCCATACTGTCTACTCTAGAATTTGCAGTTGATAATTGCATTCTGAGTTCCCAAATTCTTATGAGTAATTTCAGTATCTATGGCCTGCAAGCTTGACACAACAGTCCAAAAAAATTTTAAAATTTCTCTTTGATCAGGGCATCACTTTCATCTTTATTTGGGACAGCTGGTTTCACTGCCAGGACTTTGTGCTTATTTTACAGTATACAGCTTGACCCAAACATAATTCTTGAAGTCATCGACTTTTGCATTTAAATTCAGGTGATTTCTTTGACCTGAAGTGACATGTATGGTAAGGCTTTCTGACTGAGACTATAGGAAATCAGAATAAGTTTCCAGCTTTTGACAGCAGTTATTCATGTTTTGTACCCATTCATGCGATAGCCCATGGTGAGCAAGAACTTCTGAGGCTATCTTCAGGACTTCTTTGTTTATGTGCCTCTCAAGGTGTTTAATCTCCCATGAGATTTATTGGCAAGTCCCATATTATCCACAATTTCTTCAGACTTTAGCATAACTGGAATTTAGTTTGTCCAGTAGAGCATTTTGGGAATATTAAACCTCCCCTTGTACCCAATTAATATCCATGAATTCCAGATTTTGTCTAGAAATGATTCGCTGTGTATGCTTAATTGAAGGTTGGACAAAGTTAACCAGGAATTCGTTAATTGCTTGACTTCCTGTGAGACGTTTGGAAAGAGATGCCATGGTTGAATCACGGTCTTCATGTAAATCTCCATCTTGAGCGCCTGATCCTCCAGGTATTAGAACAGGCCGAAGGAGGGACCAATTTGTGAAGTACCAATCCTAAAATTCTAATATAGGGTTTCTAGAATAGCTTTTACGCTTTTAGATGTAAGGTCAATCAGGCTTGTTGTATCTGCATGAGCTCCCCCCACTGTGATAATATCCAGGTAGTAGGAGGTACCTGCTTCAGAGCCTTGCCAATTGGCATTAAAATACTCCAAGATTTCCTTGTCACTAGCTTCCATCTTGTTGTTGCTTTCTCATCTGGCTGAATCTGCCAGGAACTAGATATGAGAATCCATTTCAGAGAGTGTCACTGATTTTGAGTGAGCACCAATTGTAAAATCTGAGGTTTGCTCACTTAATATTAGATTTCTGCACACTTAATTAGTATGAAGTTACTTCAATTGATCCTCAATTTTGCCAGTGTCTTATGGTACTTGACCATTCGGAAGCTCACTAAGCATATTAAAATAGCCCTGACTCTTCTGGCCAATTTTGGGCCTAATTTTCCTAATGTAATCTGGAACTTCTTTTAATGCAGGTTTTGATAAAAGCTGTGGATTTGGAGTTTTCAGCTTGTTGACACTTACTCAAAGTTAGGATTCAGATAAAGACTGGAAAAAAGAAAAATGATTATATATCTTATTAGATGGTATCTATTTGATAATTAGTCATTAGGCCAAGCGCAGGTATTTATACCTCTAGGGCACCTCCTGCCACATTAAAGCACAAAATTTCACTAGATACTTTACCACCTCAGTTTGGCCATGAACTGATACAACTGAGACCTATTGCTAGGTTATTGGTGGCAAAATACTCTCAAAATTGGGAGAATTTCAGGGACAAAAATTTCAATTCAAACGTGCAAAGTTATCTTAGGGTCATCCCAAATTGAGTTTTGCCATACTGCTGACAAAATACAAATTCTTGGAAATTTGTCATTAATTTAATTAAATGATTCACCCCTAATTGGGACATTTGCATGCCTCTCTCTCAATAGCACTAGGTACTTTCTTTGGTGAAGTCCATGTGCAAGTGCTATCATGCAAAATGCAGAAATTGGTATACAAATTTCGCCCTAGGGTGGGAAATTGATTACGTTAAAATGTCTATCTGTCCATGGGACTTTTAGATGTTAACTTCAGGTTGATCCTGAATGATTTCTAATGTGGAATGTTTGATATTGTTCCTGATATTTGTGACCAATTGCCAAGTTTTTAAGTGCTGTAATAATTGTCCATAATTCACAAGTGGATTGGCCTGAGCTTTTGATAAAGTAATTGATTAAATTGACGTTGGGATAATTGGGCTGAGCCATGTAAGCTTAAGGTGAGAACTAAAGTATTAGCTCAAGCATTGGGAGGATAATTTGCCAGATCTGATGGTTGTCAATTTGTTTATTTTTGGGTCAACCACCAGAATTGACATCATCTGAGAAGCCACTAACAGAGGTGCAACATGGGGTAGAAAAGTGGATGATGGCGTTAAACAGAGACTGCTGTGACCCACACGTCATGGAATTATATAAGCATACCAAGAGTAATTGGCCATGTTTGCCCCCAAGCCCTGAGGATTTAGAAACACTAAATGACCATAGTGTTCTATGGTTGTGTTATTTAAATAGAATACTGACGTTACAAGAGAAGCTTGGGCTCAGAATGGGATGCCTCATCACCTACAGTAGAATTCACAAACAGCATGATACTAATGTGATTGTAATAAAGGGATTTTTGTCATTGGAAAGTGAAGTTTGCTTTTTGTATAATACGAAAATTGGTTAGTGAGTTCTTATGTGAATATTGTTCTAACTTCCTTGATAGACCTTATTGATAGCATCTTGGCTTTGTTTACCACAACTTGAGATAATATGGGAATCCCTTCCATAGTCATTGTATTATAATTTTAGGAACAGGGCATGTCAAGGAAAATTGGGCTGCAAATGTGGGTTCTTTAGCAACCACAATAACAGGCCAAAACTACTTTGAGGCGCTTCTCCAATAAGAAATTTGGAGGGGAAGTGAAGGAGGTGCTTTGAACACTAAAAACTAATGAGGATGATGGGATAGAGTTCTTGCAGGGTTAGTGGTACCATTTTTAGAAATTTGGCTATAGTTATCACTAGTTATTTCTTTTTAGCTGGAAACAGTGAGTTTACCCTTCCCATGGCCTCCAATTTATTAATAACAAACATGTTCCTTTTAAATAATGGCAAAAATAATAAGATTAAAACACAGGGATTTAAATAAAATATATTAATAGAAAATGATAAAATAACTCAAAACTCTTTTATTAACATGGGATTTGGTAATTTGTGGTACTAGGAAGGGTGATTGCTAAGCTGCAAGTATCAGTATTGAGTCCAAAAAACCATAATGCTTGGGATAATTACTTTGGTTTAATGTTGTAGCTGTAAAATTAGCCAAGCAACCTGAACTATCATTAGGCTGGGTTGCTAACTTTCAAATTCTTAAGTTCAACTTTATGATTACTAAATTTAGTAATCGGTTTTATCCCCATTTTTGACATTTTCTTATTGCCTTTTTCCCAAATTTACCTTTTAACTAATTTATTTTCACTATGGCTGCACCAGGTGTCATAATTTCCATTTTTTGGTGGCTCTTGATTGAGGCAATGGTGAAGAGGGTAAATGGGGACTGGTGAGGGGCTTCCTGAACTTTTCCTAAGTCTATAAAGAGTTTTCTGATTGTTTATAAAAAACTTAGCATATTATGAGACTAGGATAGGCTGGTCTGGGGAGTAGGTTAAAAAGGACCCAAACAAGCAGGGAGATGCTATTGGAATTTTTTGAGAAAATTTGATATTCAGGCGCTTTAAAGACTACGAAATTATTAGTTTTATGACTTTAATGAGAGATAAAATAAGGCACAGAAATTATTAGTTTCATTGCAATAATGGATTCCAATTGGAATAGTAACAAGTGATTTTAGTTAACCAAAAGGAAACTATATGAGACAAAATATGTGGTGGTTAGTAGTTAGAATCTTAGAGATATTTATAGGAGAGGATTTAGTAGATCTTCATAAGGATCTTTGTGCTCCAAACAAGGTAAGATCTTTTCTGTTAGATGACTGATATGGCTTATTATTCAATCTGATACGATTTTTGCTAGAAAAAACAACCTTTGCATCATGGGCTCAGCCCTTTCAGAACGCTTAACCTCCTTGGAAGGCTTAGCCCCTTAAGTAGGATGAGACTGATAACTCTGAAGAGCTGATCAGCGGTCTAAAAGAGAATCAGATTATCTGATGGCTTTTATAATCTTATTAGACTGAGACGTTGAACCTCAATCTTGATTAGAATTGGTCATCACAGGTGAATTTACAACATGTTTAGGTAAATTAGGTCAGTTAGCATTGTCCTAAGTACTTCTTTTGAAGTTTTAGTGGCAGGAGAACTCGAAGCTAAGGCTTGCACTCTGATAATCTCATCAGATAACCTTCTCATAGATAACTCATTAGTTTGCGGGGTAGCAGTATCAAGTATAGGTTGGTCATTAGAGGGTAAAATAGGATCCTGACCATACAAAGACTTAAAAGGATACATTCTAATTATATGATAGCTAACCCTGTAAGCTAACCTTGCGCTAGATAAGTAAAGATTCCATCTACTAGGGTCGTTTGAAACCATCTTTTGTAGAATGACTGCCAGGGTACCATTAGCTCATTCAATGGTATAATGAGTAGAAGGATTATAAGGAGCTGTATATGACCGATAGGTGCACATCAATTTAGTAAGCTCAGATACTACCTGTGAAATGATACTGGCTCAATTGTCAGATAAAATTACTTTTGGGCTACCATGTCAGATAAAAATGCTTAAAAAGGAAAAATGCAGTATAATTAGCGGTGACAGTGGAAACAGAGACAGCTTCAATCCATCCCATAAAATGGTTAATAGCTAAAGAGATATAGTGATGTCCATAAATAACAGCAGGAAGGGGACCCACTACATTAATACTAATAACAGAAAAAGGTTTTGAGGGTTTCACAATTTTATGTTTATAAATTAGATTTCCACCACGTTGTTTTTGGCAAGTGAGACAAGTTTCCAACATATCGTGCACAGTTTCCAGAATATCATCCCAATAACGTTGATTTTTCAACCACTGTAAAGTCTTCATGACAGATCCATGCCCCAAAGCTTAATGATCCTCCATAATGGTATTGGTTCTAGCAGAAGGCCAAATAAAAGGTATTCATTAAGATCCCAATTTTATAAAGAGAACCTTCTTTAATTTGAGTGTCCTTGGTTGAAGATTATAGATTTGCTATAAATTCCTTAAATTCATAATATCATAGTTCAGGTCTACCAATTAGGTCATAGATACGATCCTCTTCAGCAGTGAATAGAGTCAGTATATTTATTTGAGAGAGTCTATTAGCATTTTGGTGTATAGCTCCAGCATGATGTTAAATTTAAAAGTCATAATTCTGAAGTTTTAGAGCCCATCTAGCTAAACATCCATCAGGATCCTTTATTTTTTGTAACTATTTTAGGGATGCATGATCCATGATGATAATAAAATGTTTTCCATAGAGATAAGGGTGAAAATTCTTGATAGCTGATAGGACTGAAAGGCATTCTCTCAGTAACACTATAATTGCATTCTGCTTTGGAAAGAGTTTTACTATAAAAATCAATAGGATGATCTACTATATTGGAGTCATGTTGAGCCAGAATATCCCCAACAGCTACATCACTTGCATTTTTAAATAAGATAAAGGTTTTTGAAAATCAGGATGAGCTATAATCAGGGCACTAATTAGAGCTTGATGTAAAAGATAGAAATCTTGCTGTTGCAATTATTCCCATAATAATGGAACTTCTTTATGTAGTAAATATACTAAGGGTTCCGCAATTTCAGAAAAATGGGGGTTAATTGTCAGTAATAACCAGCCATCCCTAAAAACACCTAATATCATGCAAGCTCTTATTATCAGGAATGTCCGTAATGGCTTATATCTTTATTAGATAAGGGTAAAATCCTATTATGAATAACCTTATGACCTAAAAATTCCATCTCAGTTTTAAAAAACAATTTAGATGGTTTTAGCTTAAGAGAAGATCAGAGCATTCTTCCAAATTCTTCTTTTAAATGGTATAAATGCTCTTTAAAGTATGAGAAAAAAAGTAACAATGTCTAAATAAACTAAAAACAGTAACGTTTCAAATTACCAAATAGGCCATCCATGGCCCTTTGAAAGGTAGCAGGGGCATTACAAAGCCCTTGTGGCATACAAGTAGGTTTAAATAACCCTCACTAGAAATTAAAGCGCATTTTTGACGATCTTCAGGAGCCAGTTCAATTTGCTAGTAAGCACTATCAAGGTCCATGGCCAAATAGAACTGTGATCCAGACATTAATATTATTGAGTCATCAATGCGAAGTAATGGATATGAATCTTTTTGTATAACAGCATTAAGACAAAAAGAATCCTTAACCTCTCTATTTATCCATCTTTTTTCAAATAAGCAGTAGAGGGAAGCCCATGGACTTTTAGAAAAAAGTTAATAGTCCAGCTTTGAGGAGTTGTTTAATTTCAGCGAAACTTGAGTTTCCTCAACTTTAGACTTTTGACAAGAATGGTCTCAGATAGGGGGAGTATCCCCCATTTTTCCCTGCTGTTATACATTTTTCATTAACCTAAAATCTCTGGAGCCATTAGCAAATATATCTTCATACTCTTCAAAGGGAGCCCCAGCTTCTTGTTGTTGTTTTCTGAATTAAGTAAATCTCCATATTCAACTTCAACTCTAGCAATGATAGGGGTGTCACCAACCCAATATCATGTAACTCCACATTTTCAAAGATAGATAAAATTCATTTACAGGAGTATGCTTTACATATGCAATAGGATTATTCCAATTTAATTTCATAGGTTAAGAGGTAAAATTAGCTAATAAAACTAGAACAGCTTCATTATATGCGGGATCAAGATACTGGGACAGGTTAAGGCCTCCAGATAAGAGAGGTTAAGATTACCTGAGATCTCTAATAAATTATCAGTCAGCATTAATACTTGCACTCCAGTATCAATTAAAACTTGAGCTTTAGGAGGAATTGTAATTGAGTTGATAGAATATAAAGGCATTTTCTTAGAGGCACAAACGGATGGAGGTGGAAGAATAGTTTTAGGTCTTAATATTTGATATACAAGATGATAGATGGAGTTAGGATATTCCAATATGCAAACACGTTGTTTAAGTTTGCCCTTATTATTTGGGACATCCTTTAAAGTTAAAGGTACTTGGTATCCAATAAAAGAAATATAACTGTCCTTATGACTAAACAATTGCATCACAATCAATAAAAAATTTTGTTTCCAAAAAGTGAGTCATAACAATTATTGTCCAACGCTACTGCAGGGGCCAAAAAACTAATTTTTCCAAAATTCATTGGAATAGAAGAATAAGCTCTTATGGATTTAGTATATGAAGGACCATCAGTTCCATAGTCTTGAGATTTGTTTAAATCTGGAGCAACTTTGATTTTTTCATAAACTAGATTAGATCACATTTATGGGATATACTATTTTATGATGGCTAAAACTTTTACTTTATGTACCATGACCTCCACTTAAGTCACATCAGTACCAAAATGCAGGATTAAAAATACCAAAGGATTAATAGGTTTAAGTGAATTAGAAGATGAAATAGAAACATGATAATAAATAGTATCTTTGTTAACTAAATCATCAGTGATATCAGTTTACCTGAAGCAGAGATCACATAATAAACTTTAGAGGTACTAGAAGTTTGAGATTGAGGCGCAGAAGGTATGTCAGCACAGGGAGCCTCTTGCCCTATGCTGACTCCTCTTTTTTTGACTCCTCAGCTTGCTTCTTCTAACATTGTTGTTCCATATGACAACTAGTCTGCATTAACCACAAGAATCATTCTTAGGTTTAAGTTTGGGTTTAGAAGTCACTGCATGAACGCCCATTGTAGTTCCACTCTGATGTCCTCAGATTCTCCGCTGGCTGCTCCAGCATGGGGCAGCAGCAAAATTCCCCCCGCCATTTTCCGTCTAGCAGGAAAACGCGCTAGGACTGGTTCACCCAGTCATTCCAAACCTAAGGGATGATTTGTTCTGCCCAATGACCTCGACGCCCACCTTGCTTGTACCCAAGTGGTACCTCACTGCCCCCTAGTGCCCCCTGGAGCAACATGCGCTATGGTATAAGGGTCAAATATGGGAAACTATTCCCATACCATGACCAAGACATTATTAAAATGGCACAGGTGGTGATGACACCCAGTGGATTTATAGATTTCCACCCCTACAAGGGGTATTTCAACCTTGGCTTCACCTGAGAAGCTGACGCTGCCATTGCAGCAACTGTGCCCCTAGTATTCCAGGGCACCCCTCTCCCCACAACAAAGACTCAGCTCCCGCAGACACCACCTTGGTGGTTCAGTTTGCTAGTTTGCCCACCCACTTCCCCCCTGAAGTGCTCCATTAGGAGCTGATGGACGGTTTGGCAGCCTATGGCCCCAACCCCATCTTACAATTTGTGGTCCCAAATGGGGCCACATGACTTGTTGGGCCTCAGGCATATGCCATGATCAGCCCTGAATTTAATAAAATCGCGGTGTCAATTCTTCCATGAACCGCTATTCCCTCAGCGCCCAAACATCCATTTTGGGCCCACGTCAAGGATGGGCGGACGATCTGTCCATCATGTTTTGAGTTAGACCACTTGAAACGCAAGTGCTCCTCCTTAACCACTTCCAACAGATCAGATGACTCATCCACCAACCTTCAATCCGCTGCCCACCCTGTACAAGTTCTGGTGTGGGGCAAAATCCTACCTCCCCCACCCCTGCAATTGGAAGCTGCAGGTGCAGCTGCAGCTACCAATCAGCCTCCTCCTCGCCCCAATGCCACAAATAATTCCTCCAATCAAGCATCAGATTGAATCCCAGTTCAATCTCATGCTTCCTCAAATGAATCAACCAAACCTCAACTGTACGCTGATTCCCCAATCCAATTCAACAAAAACCCATGGAAATTATTTGCTGAAATTGACGAATCAGCTAAGTTCATTGAAGAACCATCTCTGCAAAATTGAGCAGTTTGTTAATGCAGAATGGGATGCCAGATACCCACCTCAACTATATACCCCACAGCCAAACGCTGAATCGTTTTGCAGTGATCACCAGCTTGCAGTTGAAGCAGCTGCAACACCAGATTGTTGCCCCCTGCGTAAAGCTGTCACTAAATCAGCATTGATGCTCACAGGAGGAATTCCACCTCCTGTTATCCCCACAACCCTAACCCCAAAAAGTAAAATCACAGTGAAGCAGCTACACAAAAACGTTAATAATGCTATCTAGAACGTGGCAACTATAGCACAAAATCCAAAAGCAAAAATAACCCAAACCAACATTTCCACATTTGTTAAATCCCAGCCGCCCGCATCAAAGCTGAAAAGCTTTAACTTAATATCTCAGTGCCATTTACCTAGCTGGCAATTTCCATGAAATCCCAATTATCAGAGATATCGAACCCCATGCTGAAGATGCCCCAACGATATTACTGTCTGCCATGACATGCACTCTACTATGGGAGGAGAAAGCTGCTGCCAAAGAGGCTTCCAAAGATGAGCCCCCTGACCCCCCTCCCCTTCCGCCATGAAGGGATAAGCGGTTCCCGCTGCCCACCTGGTTGGTTGTTTTTTTTTAACGTTTCACTCAATCTGCTCATTAGGGCGTTTTGTTTGAACCAAGTAGTTACGTTAGTTTTTAGTCTAGTTTTAGTTTTGGTAATGTCTTTCCCCTAGTCAGCTTGACTCAAATAAATAAAGTCACTGCATGGACATATGAGCAAGGATTATAAGAAGAAGAAGGATGCACCACCCCGTTAGAGATCTCCATCAACTCTTCTTTTATGTTGATAAAAGACTCAGAATTACCGTTAAGAGATTTAAAATGAAAAAATAGCTGAGTATGAGAAGCAAATGCACTCATCACAGCCAAAATGGCATCATCTAAAGTAATACAATTACAAGTAGTGAGAGTCTGGGCATCATTATAAAATCTCTTAAAAAAATTCTTGAATTGCTTCTCCTCACTTAACTTGGATGCTCATGAAGTCTTGCTTTTGATTAGACAGGATTTATTCACTTTCAAATTCCTTAATAAGGGCAGTTTATACTTGAACCCACGTCTGACAAACCTTAAGATGAGGGACCAGGTTTCTTGAGTAAATCAAGTTAAACAAGAAGCAATATGCCGCACTTTTTGTTGATAAGTCGCTTCATCCATTGCTCCCTCATAAACAAATAAAAAGTTGTGGATACTACCTTCACCTGGATCATACGTATCTTTATAGGTAGTTTTAAAAGAGACAGTCTCATTGCTTAATACGTGGACGTCCAATACTAGGACCAGATTAGCCTCAGAAGGTTCAGACTTGGGATATGGACTTGAGTAGAAATTTGGTCAACTTGTTGACATAAATTGATAAGATCATCCTGTAAGTTATGAACCCATTGGTTAATATGATCATTAGAAGAAGATTGATTTGAGTTAGATATTGCAGCAAGCATTTCTTCTTTTTTGTTCTCAATTACTCCATACTTAGCGGTTAAGAAGTCAATGTAGTGGATAACATTACAAACTGAGTTTCTTAAGCTGATTGATTAGCATTGCATAGAGGATGGGCCTTGTCAACACCATTTAATAGCTTGGTTAGCAATTATCTGGATTAGTCAGGTGGCCTTCTAAAGATAAGAAATGTCCCTGAGCTATGGCTCATATTTGGCTTTCTAAAGCTTGCACTCTTGTTACCAATTGATTCTGAGCTTCAGAGTCATGAAACAAAGTCGTAAGGTTGGTTGGACCAGGTGGACCTAGGGGCCCTTAAGGACCATCACCTACTGGCCCAGGGGAACCATGTTGGCCTGCAGGTCCCTGAGGACCTCGCTCACCAGTAAGCCTGTGTCACAGAGGGAGAACTATGTGGCTCCAGAGGTCCAGGAGGACCCACAGGACTAGTTCTACCTTCACGTATATTATCCACAACTTGGATGAGTTGTTGAAGTAACTCATCTAATTCAACAAAGCATTCCTCATATTTGGTTTGTAACTGTCCTAGTGATTAGTAAACTCCTCTTCAAGGATAGTGATTCAATGATGGATAGGTTCATCCACCTCAGTGACCTGTTGAGATACTTCCTGACCTAAATAACTCACAACTCTTCATTATCAATTCTAACAAGTTGGTTGTGCAATTCATTTATTTCTCTCCGATTGTCAATTATGGCTTCTCAATTATCATGACTGAAGTTAGAAGCAGTTTCTTAGAAAGAAGTAAACTGAGAATAAAACTGCTGAGACGTAGTCAACTGGCGGTGAATCTCCAGATGATGTAGCCCCAAGATCTGAATTATATGAGGAATGGCGGGATGCACATACTGCCTGAGATACCACTCCGTTCTAGCTAGCCTGACTTCAGTATGTTGTAGAGCATGGTTGTATAATTCCATCATGTTAGATGAAGCCTTAGATGCTCATTCTCAATTAGGATGCACTCATGGATGAATAGCCCCTTTTATTAAATATTTAACTGTTTCTGCTAAATCAGCGGGCTAAAATTGATAATCTTTTTGGTTAGGGCCTTCAATAATTAAATTTATGGATGCTTGAAAATGAAGATTGTATATATTAGCAGAGGGAATCTTCTGCCTGTTGGTATGTACCCATTGCGTGATGCTCATTAATTCCTCTGAAGAGGAAATTTCTTCACTAAAATTATTCATTATAGAGATATTATGTTTTCACCAGGTTGCCTTGATCAAATCTGTCAATGAGCACCAGTATTTGATTCGTGAGAAATTTTGATATCAATGTGCTACAAAGGCTATGAAATTATTAGTTTTATTACTTTAGTGAGAGATAAAATAAGGCATTAAAATTATTCATTTCATTGCGATAATGGATTCCAATTGTAATAACAATATTCACCTTTAATTAATCAAAAGGAAACTACCTGAGACAAATAATGTGGTGGTTTATTAGTTAGAATTTAGAGATATTTATAGGAGAGGACTCAGTAGATCTTTGTAAGGATCTTTGTGATTCAAATGAGGTAAGATTTTTTCTGTTAGATGACTGATATAGCTGATTACCAATCTGATACAATTTTTGTCAGATGAAATCAACATTCACCTTGTAGGATTAACCCTTTCAGAATGCTTAATTTCCTCAGAAGTATTATCCCTTTTAGGAGGATGAGACTGATTACTCCAAAGAGTTGATCGTCAGTATAAAAGAGAATTAGATATATTCAATGGAATTTTTAGAATCTTTATAGACCAAGATGCTTAACCTCAACCTTTATTAGATTTAGTCATTGCAGTTAAATTTTCAACTGAGGCAGTAGCTAACCATCTTTTATTTGGGATATGCCCAAGGTCAGAGATTTGGGTGAGGGGCTGAGCCTTGAGGTTTGCACCCTTTTTTAACTTAAAGGGGTGCATGCCCCTGTCCAACTTAATATATGGAGCATAGCTTTATAGGATCAGATACATTAGGGCCATGTTTAGACTTAACTTTAAATTGGTATTCAAGTTTACCAAAGTAAATTATGGAAACACCATTATTAGCTTAATTCTTTTGAAGAGTTATATAAAAATTTTTGGCATATTGTGCAGTAATTTTAAATCAAAACAACTCTAGGAGCTTTTCTCAAGTTGTTTTATCCTATACACTTGTAGAATTTATATGATTTTATTTAAGTAGAAGCAATAATTAAAAGTTACAGATAGAATATATTTTGCTGATAATCTCATGTCAGGATTTTAACTATATTAATCCTTCCAATAGTATCCAAATTAGGGGTTTCAGTTAGTTGGGCGTAATTGCCGGCTAATCGCCTAGTTTGATACTATTTAATGGTATATGTTTAATCAAGTTTAAGTTTGGCGGAAGCTGCATTTGCTGCCAAATGCCATCCAAAGATCGTTGTGGGAGTTTCCAGCAGAAAGCTGATGAACCATTACAAATTGTCCAAAATGGTTCTGCCAACTAATTTAGAGCACCAGCGACTCAGGCTGAGGATGCTCAAAGTACTAATTAATTATGAATTTATATACAATCAACCAGCGACTTATGCTGAGGATGGATTGACCTAATATTAATTATTGGCGATCAGATGAGCACATCTGGAGAGAATCGCTATGAAGTATGAATGAATAGTTTACAATATGATAGAGCATTGTGGCATCAAAAGGCTGATGAGGTTTCTGGCAGATGATTGGCCAAAGAGTACTTGGGCGCAGTAGCCCTAAAAGTAGTATAAATAGTCGTTCATTTACTCCTAATAAACATCTCTCTTGCACCATACTTCCTTTATTTTATAGTGGCTAATACCCTGTAGGGTAGAAGTAGATAGGATATGGGATCCCCAATAGGCGCAGGTGATCACTTCTGGAGTGGCCGGTGCTGCCAGCTCCCATGCCTCCTCCTTATGAGGAACCAGTGGGAACCTGGCCAGCTGGCTACCAGCGGATGCGCTGACAAGCTTCCAACCCTATTGGGGTGCAGCGCGGGAGTTGCCATAGCTGCCCAGGAAGGGGGCAGGACTTTCTGGGGCACACGCTGAGGATGCCTGGGGCTAAAGGCGAAGCTGTTGGTGGTTAGTTGGTGGGTTGAATGCAGGACTTGTAGTGGTTGGTATGCCAATGAAGGCAAAACAGCAAAGAGCCACCAGTCTTCAAACTGGTTGGCCTGGAACACTAGCGGAGCCCATGGTTGATTATGCGACATCTCCTATAGTTGGATGTTTTTATAATCACAAAGATGTTAGTAGATACATATTAAATAAGCCTTTTTGAAAATTTAGAAAAACTTACTTAGATAGAAATAGATGAAGAAGAAAAGGAAGTAGTTGGAGTTATCATATAAGTGTCAATGGTATTAATATATAATTGTAATGAAGAAATTGACATATAATTTAATATGAAAATGGCTATTAAGATATACTTAAACTACCAATAATATTAATACTAAATACATAAAATTTGATTATATAGAGGTGATAGAAATTTTGATTTTTATAAAGTTTGCATTTTTGTAATACTTTTGAGAAAATGCTCTCACCTCTTTTTAGCTGCACTTGATAAGTACATAACTGTAAGTCTGGAAACCCAATCTCTTGGGTTATCCTGTAGGAAGTTTTCTTACAGAAGAAAGAAGAGACCTAATGCACTTGTGAAGCTCTTAGTTCAACTGGGGGACTTGGCCCATGTATTTGAACGCTGGGTAACTGCTTTAGCCCCAAAGAATTCCCCAATGTACCTCACTTTTCTTCTTCTTTTCTTGTAATAAAATCAAGGGAGTTTGTAGGGAGATAATCTTGTCCAGAGGCCACCATCAGTAACATCACCCTCACTTGTCCTCCATCCTGCCATCTCCCACTCCCTTGTAGATTGTAAAATTTGACTTTAAAAACTCAGGAATAGTGCATGATCAGAAAAACTGGTTTGGGTCACAAAACACAAAACCAGGTTTAGGGGCACCAAACTGATATAAGAGTTCATTATCAAAAAATTAATTTATAATTTAGATTTATTGTCAAAATGAACTCCAAAAATCCAATTACGCACCTCTCCAATCTGAGCAAATTTTCTCAAGTTTGGATCCATGAGAGTACCCCCACCACTTATCAGGGAATTACATTGCCAGAGCTTCTACATCCTCTTACATAAGCTAGCTGGCAACCCCTCAAGCCTTGGCTGTTCTTCCATGGTCATGTGTAAGTCCTGGGGAATGTCCCCTGGGCGTTTATCATGACATTTTCCCGTTCCTAAGTAAGAAGGTACTAAAGAGGGTGGCAGTACCCCTCGTTACTCAGGGTGATCTCACCCACATGGTAGATGAGCGCTGGGTAACAGCTCTTCCACTTCAGATCCCTACCCAGTACCCACACTCACCTCAACAGAACTGTTACAGTTAATTGGTGAAATCTACACTGAGATTGCTGAAATGAAATTGATTGGTACAAAATCAAGTGGTAATTAGCCCAATATTCAGATTCCAAGTGGTCAGAAAGGGATGAAGATTGATCTATCAGCCGGAATCTCCAGCAGTTTTGATTCAGCTAACACTGCAATTGTAAAAATCACCCCCCTCCCAAAATCGTCAGGAATCATCCCCAACGGGCAGGTTGTAGCATCGGGCACCATCAACAAGGGTTTAAAGCTTCCTTCTGGAAAATTGGGCATTGCAGCTGATGCAACGCTCATAACCAAACAAACAGCCCAGCGACCTGGCATGGGTGGGTTGGGTATCCCAAACCCGCTCCCAACCAATAGGGCCTGCCCCTACATGGGGTGGCCTTGGGGGATTCCCGCTGCTCATTGGGCCAAATACCATCACACCAACTGTCAGAAATGTAGCCAAGCCTCAGTTTGGACATTCAAGGTTGAACTGACAGTGACTCAGCCTACCACCAAATTCTTTGATGTCAGTTCCCAGTAAACATATCTTCCCCATTCCCAAATTATTCACCAGTTATGTCAAAATTGAGGGTCCCAATCCTGGCTTGTCCTCGCATTAATTGACTACTATTTAATCAGTTATATCACACTGAGAAAATTGTTGGTCAATTTTCTTCCTTTTCCTTTACAGTAAAAATTTTCCTCAAAAGCCAATCAATTTTGATTTATTTGATTTCCTTCTGGCTGCATTCCTGATGGCTTTCCCCTGATGGCCTATTGGTCCATACACCAGATGGGCTCTACCAGTACTCATGGTCAATATGGCCCCCACCATTGTAGATTGGATTTAGCGAGCTAGATACTTCTGGAAATTTAACCCGGCCATTATGAACTTTCGTCAACAATATACTGGGATCTTATGGCCTTATGTCACCAATCTTCAAGCAAGGATCCGCCCCCTTTTCTCCCCAGTTGAATCCGCCCCATATACCGGTGAACTTATTGAAACTATATCTGTGGCTCCGCCCCCTGCAGTAAGACTTCCAGGGTCTGGGTCAGGCTCAATTTGGTTTGTTCTCACGATCATATTCAATATTGTATTACACCAACAATTTGTCATTTCCCAATGCATGGCTCCATACAACGTCGTTTGGTCAGTAATGCCTATGGCATTCTGGCTTGCTTTTAAGGTGCTTATGCATCCCGACTGGCAGGCCAGTCTAAACTTCTTCTGCCGTTTTCATGATAGCACGTCAGCCACCTTAGTTCAAGCCATCCCCTAATCCTTTCCCCACCACTTAGTATAAGAGAAAAATGCCCTTCCTAGAGGAAATTGTCATTTCATTCTTTTGTTAAGTTTAATATAAGGCTGATCATTCCAAAAAATTACTCTTCA
The DNA here is from genome assembly GCA_022478985.1 of Massospora cicadina. Classification (NCBI taxonomy): domain Eukaryota; kingdom Fungi; phylum Entomophthoromycota; class Entomophthoromycetes; order Entomophthorales; family Entomophthoraceae; genus Massospora; species Massospora cicadina. Next base: position 7,453 of record JAKSZP010005906.1, on the reverse strand, counting down.
GACATCACCACACTTTCTAATATTTTATCATTAAACCCAACTAAAAACACTGCAATCTTCATTCTGGAACTGATACTTGCCAAGTGAGCTCTAATGCATCAATCCAGCAGCTTGCCAGATTCTAGTCAAGATGATTATAAGCTACACTCCCAACATGCTTGATCAATTCACTTCCCCAAAAGCTGTTTGATCCACTAAATCTAGACCACCAACCCTACACTGGTTTGTCAAGACCTGTATAGTCCACAGTTTCATACCCCTCACCCAAGATAGTCATAGCAATAAGACAAATTCGCCTCATCAATCCACCAGTGTTTCAGTTCAATCTGGGTAAACTGAGGCCCCCTCCTCCGCAGCTCTCGATTCATTATTTGTAAGCAAGTAATATCCATCCTTGCAGCCTTAAGGAAAAGTCTAGTCACCAGATTATCTGAGGTAATGCTCCTTGGGCCAATCCAACCCAATTTATTTAGTTAATTTTGTAAGGAGAGTGTCTATAACTCTCCTGTTCCAAGCGTGGTAGTGCATGGTGCACAGGGACAATGCCAGGGAACTCGTTGTTAGCACAAAAGTTACTAGAGCACCGCAGAGGGTGCTTGAGCAATGATAACTTAGATCTAGGAGGGTTTTCATTAGAGATAATAATCAAACAGGAGCAACGCAGTGTACTGAGTGGTAAGGAATAGGCGTCCTAGGTTGGAGGGAACCTGGGAGGCCTAATGGTGCACAGGCGGATAGATTTAGTATACTTCAAATTAAATGTTTAATGTTGTGCAAGACCTCCTCAAAGAGGTCCACACACAGGATTGTCCAAGATAACATAAATACAAAATGGTGTACTAAGCGAAAGTTTTTATTGTAAGGGAAGTTGACCAACAGGAGAGATTGGTCTTGACATTAGAACTTTAAGAGAATTTGGAAAAAACAATCAATTGAAGGAAGTAGGTCTAGGCCAAAGCACACCAATAGGCGCACACTTCAATCAGGCAATACACTATACTTGGTAATTGATTAAACTTGGGTAGTTGTTTGTAGAAGCGTCTGACCCAAGCTGAAAATTTCAAAAGTGAATGAGTTTCAAGACCCGTTCACCTAAAATCATAGCAAAAAAATTTTTAATAACAAAGCTAGTTCGTTTAACTGCTCCTGCTCTCATAAAGGGCTGAACTTCCCTTGCATCCATAGGACCAACCTGGGAATATTTTGCCTTAACCCAAAGTTGGTCTATAGTATGCTTAAAGTCAGGGAGGCCAGCCAACTTCGCCTTCTTGGCCTCCGGATATATAGCTTTGTCCCCTGGATTTGTCCCCAATATTATGTCATCTTCCAGCTATGACATTACCCTCTCCTCCTTTCAGGGCTCAACCTCCCTCTAGGGGTTTGCGCAAGGGAAAAGTTCATGTGAGCTGGGGCCAACTTCATTGTGGCAACAGTTTGCTTTGATCAGGGATCTGGAGGCCTGGGGAAAATGCTTGTGGAAAGCATCAATTAGGTCTCGGGCATGTGCAAAATTGCTCTCTGATAACTAACTGTTTTCCAATGCATCAAATCCCTTCCAGGATACCAGGTACTAAAGTCTTCTCTTTATTCTGTAGGAGACTACTATTTCCTCCACCTCCCACTCTGGAACCCCATCCATGAGATAAGCCTCTGGTGTCTCTGGTGGGGGCCCTCAATCAACGTCAATTTGCTCTCATGAAAAACTGAAAAGATCCAAAACAAGGAGGGAAGATCCAACTGGTATAATGCGTGGCCCACCTTTCTAACCACGCGGTAAGGGCCAATCCTCTTTGGTCCCAGCTTTTTGCATGGCTGCTTAATAGGGATGTTTCAAGAATTCAGCATTATGAAATCCCCTTCCTTGTACATGGGACCCACTTGTTGCTTACCATTGGCGTTCTCCTTATATACTTGCATTGAACCTCTAAACTTGTGGAAACCCCCTGGTGTACTTTCTTGATATTCTTGGTAAAGTCCACCACCACTTCCACCTTAGATCCACAGCTGGGCTCCTTATCAGAGGCGGGGTTGAAACCATAATTGGTGAAAAATGGGGAACAACCAATTGAAGAATGTAAAGTGTTGTTGTAGCTAAACTGGGCCATAGGAAGGTGAGGAACCCAATATGAATGATTTTGCGGCGGTGTATCACCGCAGTAAATGTTCCAAGCACTAGTTCACTCATTCAGTCTGCCCATCTGATTGGGGTGATAGGCAGTTGATTGGCAGGGGAGAATCTGAAGAGTCTTACACAACTCTTTCCAAAAGATGGAGGTAAACTGGGGGCTCCGGCCACTGATAATTTCTGGGTAACCCCATAAAGCACAAACACATGGGTGACGAAGAGAATAGCCATCTCAGCCGCGGTTACTTTGGTTCTTCAAGGACTAAAGTGGGAGAACTTTGTAAAACGGTCCACCAACACCATGATTTCATAACAACCATCTGAGACAGGTAGTTCTACAATAAAATTCACTGATAGGGAAGTTCAAGGCCCTTCAGCTTTCTGGAGAGGTACTAACAACCCCGCTAAGGGTTGACGATTTGGCTTCATTTGGTTGCAGACTAAACATCCCTTGCAGTACCGCCCCATCTAAGCAGGTAAGTATTTCCAATTGTATGTGCACAGGATTAACTCTAATGTCTTCGCTCTACCAGTATGACCAATAGTAAGTCCATCAAGTTGGTCCCAGATAATTTCCATTTGAAGTGGTCCAGAAGGAACCCATAGGCGCCCCTGGAACCAAACCATCTCATCCTTCATGTGATAGCCCCTGGAGAGATCCTCTTGATTCAACTCGCACTTAGCAAGTACCATAGTATATTTGGCTGATAACGGCTTTAAAAGGACTACCTTCATGAACATATTATATTCCTCCGCGTTTTCCAGAGGTGCAAGTGCTGGCCCGTTGGCCAGGGAATAGGGTCGTTGAGGCAGAAGTTTACTTGGATGAATCACCTGGGTGTTGTGAACTTCTACCTCCTTGAAATCAGGTGCTAAAGCAGGGTTGCAGCTCAAAGCATCCGCCAAACTATTATCCTTGCCCTTGGTGAACTCATATGTGAATGCGAATTGGGCAAGGGTCTCATGCCTACGGGTATGCCATGGGGTTAAGACATTAGGAGCGCGGTAGTACATCAAGGCACGGTGGTCTGTATGTACCAAGAAAGGTTAAGATGAGCCATGCAAGTGGTGACGCCAATAAGTCAGAACCTCCACCACTGCCAATAACTCCTTATCATAAACGGCGTAATTCAACTCTGGTAAAGACATTTATTCTAGAAAAATATCCCACCGGATGCTCTATCCCATCTTCACCTACTTGTAACAAGGCAGCTGCTATGGCGAAGTTGGAGGCATCAGTAGACACAATGAATTCCTTTGAAGGGTTGACATGGCGAAGAACTGTCATGGACAACAGTGTGCACTTTACTGCTTGAAAAGCATCCTCCAAAATAGGGGACCACCGAAGCACTTTGGCACCGCTAGCCTTGTATAGGGGATCCGCCACCTCAGATAGATTAGAAGTGAACTTCTTTAGGAACGTGAACGTCCCCAAAAAGATCCTCAATTCCTTGACTGAGGTGGGGGTAGGCCACTCACGATTAGCCTTCTCCTTGTCTGGAGTTATCATGTGTCCTTGGTCAAACATGACGTTGCCCAGAATGTGACCTGAGACTTGAAGAACTCGCAATTAGAAATCTTCAACTTAAGACTGGATGCCTTTAACCACTCCACCACTTGCCAAAGGTGGACTGCATGGGACTCCTGATCAGGGGAAAACACCAGGATATCATCCATGTAAGCGACCAAGCATTTACCTAACAGGTCCCCCAACGCGGCATCAATGCGGCGTTGAAAGATAGCAGGAGCATTCTTAGACCCAAAGGGCATGACCTAAAACTGGAAGATCCCTTTTCTGGTATGGAATGCGGTCAATCACTCTTGTCCATTTTTAATCCAGATCTGATTGAACGCATTGAGGCAATCCAGCTTGGAGAAGACCTTCGCCTTCTCCACATAGCGTGCAATCTGTGAATACAAAGGGATGGGATGGAGGTCTGGTACAGTAACGTTATTGAGGTTACCATAGTCTACTCAGGGGCGTAAAGTACCATCAGACTTCTCCACAAAGTTAGGGGGAGCATACAGGGGAGGTACGCTGAAATATCGCACCTTTGGCCAACTGTTCCTTCACCCACACATCCAACGCCTCTTACTCCCAGAAAGTCAATGGGTAAATAGGGGAAGAGATACGCACCAGATCCACCGTGAGCTTGAAGTCACAATCAAACTCAGAGTGCTCAGGGAATGCGTTGGAAGATGCTGCATCAAAAGAGGATTCCAAACCATCCAAGAAAGTAGGTATAGGAATTTTCACTGAGGGCTTCTGCATTGAGGCAAGGCGACAAGGGAGACGGTGGGGCCAGTGGGGCAATTTTCCCTGAGCGTTCTCTTCTGACAAAGGCACAATGAATGCGCAACCATTCTTCATGGTGAGAGACAGGGTATTCTCCTTTAGGTTAGTTCTAACGTCAAACTTCCGCCACCACTCCACACCCAAAATGATAGGGAACAGGAGGTTTTTGATCGCACTGAAGTGATCAGACATTTGGTACTTGCCAACCTGATAGTCCACTGTCCCAATGGTCTATAGAGTGGGAATACCTTGGGACGCCCCTCCTCTAACCACATCACCTGGCAAGTAACTCAGTTCAAGGTAGTCGTCTTAGTAGTGGTCCATAAAGTTTCCAGAGGCGCCAGTATCCACCAAAATGGTAGTGGTGAGCTTCTCTCAAGGAGAGGAGAGGGTAGCAGTCAAAAGAAAATACCTGGAATGGTCTTCATTTATGGTAGACAATGACAACATTTCAACAAAAATTTCTTCCTCTGGCTCAAGAATTTCAACAGAATCTGTTTTGGAATCAAAAAAGGGGGAGGGATAGTTGTCCACTCTTAATACTGAGGCCACATACCCCTCCATGCCTTCTGCAGGTGCATATACTTTATCATATTTGAAGAGAAGTTCCTTCTCCACTTCCTGAGTGCGCTGGATCATGGTAGAGGTCAACCGTGGGTTCTTAGAGGTAATCTGATATACCGGAATAGGGTCCTCATCCAGGCCATATGAACTAATAAATGGTTCAGAGGTAGAGACCAGGTTTTCGTTATAAAACGCGTTTTCTGACATGAATGACCCTATCTTTTGAACCACAACGGAATGCCCAATGTTATCCAAGGCCAACACCCCTAGGCCCATCTGCGCCGATTTCACCAGCATTGTCTGAATGTGCCAGCGAAGGGAAACTTGTTTCTTGGAAAAGAATTTAATTTAGAAGAAAGTCGGGGAATCATGACTTTTGGACATTAAAGCGTCTGAATCCACCAGGTACGACCATGAAGGGTGGATACTTTCCAGTTGGAGGCAACCATAATAACGCCAAGTTGCTCCAACCTTTAGGCAAAAGAAGAAACAGCGGTGCAGTTAAAGACAGCCAAAACTCACAGCTGGCGCCCACTGTTTCTACTTTGTAAAAGGTCTACACAGAAAAAGTTTGTGCACATAAAAAAGTGATTGGTCAAATAATGTAAGGAGGGTGTCTATAACTATCCTGTTTCCAGCGTGGAGGTGCTCGGTGCACAGAGCCAACTCATGGAAACTAGCCATTAGTACTAAAGCTACTAGTGCCCAGCAGAGGGTGCTGAAGCAATAATAACTAAAACAAAAAAGCGCGATCAGGAAGCACCCAAAAACGACGCAGTGCACAAGAAGAGGAGAGGTAAACGAACCAGGTTGGAGGGGACCTGGGAAATCAACGGTGCACTTGGGAAAATTCGGATTGTGTTCAAAATGGCAAGTTAAATGGAGTGTGAGACCTCCTTGAAGGGGTCCGCGCACATAACTTTTGGTAATAGCATTTTAAAAACAAGAAAATTGGGGGAATTTTATTTGGGAAGTTGACAAACAAGGAATGTTCGTCGGGGAAAATGTATTTAAGCTCAGATGGGAAAATTGGGGTTATGCCGCAGTGGGCCCAAGCACTGACTCACCAATAGGGCAATACTGCCATCCAAATTAGTAGAATAGGCTGAAACTGACTTCACTCAAGTGATCAATTGAAGTTGGATTTGACCCAAGCGCGTTATTTTGTAGATGGAATGGGTTTCAAATCTCGTTCCTTGACTAACTGAATTGAACCATCCGCCTTTATTTGGTAGATAGTTCATTTTAACGCTTGGCCTGACGTCAGGGGCTGGGCACTTAGCACTCCACTAGTACCAACCTGGGCATATTTTGCCTGTACCCAGCGCTGGCCTAGGGTGTGCTTCAGGTCTTGGAGGCCCTGTAGCTTCACCTTTTGGGCCTCCAGGCGCCCAGCCTTATCTTTGGGGTTGGTCCCCACTATGATGTCATCTACACATGACATCATCCTTTGCATGGTAACCCCTGGTTAGCTCCTCCTGTTTCAGAGCCCTCTTAGCAAGTACCATAGTATATTTGGCTGATAACGGCTTTAAAAGGGCTACCTTCCTAAACATACCATATTCCTCTTCATTTTCCAGATGAACAAGCGCTGGCCTGTTGGATGGGGGTGAGGGAGTTGAGACACAATCTTACCTGTCAGAATTATCAACTGAGTGTTATGAACCTCTACCTCTTTTGGATCAGGAGATAGTGCAGGATTGTGTTTCAAAGCAACAGCCAATCCATTTTCCTTTCCCTTGGTGAACTCATAAGAAAATACAAATTGGGCAAGGGTATCATGCCATTGGGTCTGCCAAGGGGTTAGAACATGTGGAGCGCAGTAGTACAGTGTTGAATAATTGACTGGACCTAATCATTGAATATTTGATAGGGACATAATAATGTTAACATGCTTAACTTATCATGGATCACATCAGATATCAGTGATTATGGATCAGGTATATTCTAAGCTTATGTTAATCTTAGGATCTGCAGCCTAGCAATTTCGCTTAATAATATTTGACTATGATGACATGGTCTCGAGGGCTTTGTTGGTTAGGTCAGATTTAACATTAAGTTTTGACTTAATGACTCAGGCACATGGTCTTTGTTGTCTATGTCAAAATTAGTTTTTAATGTTGGTCAAGTTTTTGATTGAATTAATTACTAATTAGTGATACAAATCACCTTGGTATGTGCTGCTGATTGCTTGTGAAAGAGAATTGGTTCAGCTAATTGCAGATGCATCTGAAACACCATCTTGAGAATGATGACATTATTTACACTGACCCTTAGGCCAAGCAAGATGCCCTGAGTCAAAGTATTTGTAGACCCTCAAATGAACATTTTACGTGTTCCTCTGGCCAAGTACCATTGAAAATGAGACGTCATGGGTAAGATGTGGTGAACATCGACCCTATAAATTATCTCCAAGTTGATGCTAATAAAGAACATTCAACTATTACCACTAGTTTATAGTTTAACTT